>CM042687.1:23626485-23888985 GCA_023614405.1 Avena insularis
ACTCAGGAGGGTCCGTCGTTTTTCCAAAAAGAGTTCCGCTGCGCCGCCACCACCGGAAACCAAGATTCGGATCCAGAAACTCCATTCTGGCACCCTGTCGGGATGGGGAATTTGGAGAGTATCATCGCCATCGTCATCACCAACAGCTCTCCATCAACCATCAATGTTTCCCTCATCCATGCGTGACTAATCCCCTGTTGTAGGCCATGGGGATGGTAGGGATTGGATGAGTTCTATCATGTAATCGAATAAGATTGTTAGGGCATAGTGCCTAGTATCTCTATTAGTGCTATTTGACTTTGTTGCAACTTGTTGTGCTTAATGCTTGTCACTACGGCCCGAGTGCCATGATCTCAGATCTGAACTTATTATTGAATAATTATGATAGTATTGTTTGTGATCTTATCTGCAAGTTGTGTACACATATCATTGTCCGGATCCAAAGGCCCCGAAGTGACAGAAATTGGGACAACCGGAGGGGATGGCTGTGGTGTGAGGATCACATGTGTTCACGGAGTGTTAATGCTTTGCTCTGGTGCTCTATTAAAAGGAGCGCCTTAATTTCCAGTAGTTCCCTAGAGGCCCCGTTGCCACGGGCTGGCTGGACAAAAGATGTTGTGCAAGTTCTCATTGCGAGCATGCATGACTATATATGGAGCACATGCCTATGATTTTTAGTACTCAGATGCTTATTTTTATTTATCTGCAATGCCCTAGATCTTGAAGTTACATATTTAGACTCGTCCATGCAATGCCCGTCCATACATCCCTATGCCTACCGCACTCGAATCATACTGTTACCGTTACTGTTACTATTGCTCATGATTCACTGTTGCTGTTCTTTGTTGTTTCTATTACAAACTATTGCTACTAATAAACTTCTGTGAGCAAGAACTATTTCTAGGTGCAACTGAATTGACAACTCAGTTGTTAAGGATTGCAAGTATTCTTTGGCTCCCCTTGTGTCGAATCAATAAATTGGGTAATAGTACTCGCGAAGACTGTTGCGATCCCCTACACTTGTGGGTCATCAAGACTATTTTCTGGCGCCGTTTCCGGGGAGCATAGCTTTATTTGTAAGTTCACTTGGATCTATTATTGTTCACTGCTACTCCTTTCATCATGGGAAAGTCTCGTGATGGAAAGTTTCCTATTTTACCATCCACTACAAGAAGAGGTACTGTCCTAAACACCTCTGTTGCTCTTGATTCACCGTCTGTTATAAGTAAGCTTGTCATACCACCACCACATACACATGATACACACACTGCTACTACTGCTGAATCTGAAACTTCTTTTAGTGCTCATGATGTTACTTCTACTATTCTTGATGCGAGTGGTTCATTAGGTCCTTTCCTAGATGCTACTATGGCTAGTCTAGGAAATACCAAAACTCCTAGTGAAGACACTGTTACACCTGTTAGCGTACCTGAGTCTAGTGAGAGTTATGATATTAATGATGGTTACATTGAGTTCACTGATGAATTTGTTGAAGAGTGCCAAAACACACATGGTACTAGTGCTATTAAGAGTCTCCTTGCAAGACGTACTATTATTCCTAATCTGTCCTCTGATCCTAAGTTTTCCACCTCTCCCATAGATATTAAAGATAAAGATTATGATTTCTCTCTTGATTTATCCTATTTAGACATTGTTGAGAAAGAACCTTTTTGTGGGACTGAGAGTGCGAGTGTGGTGGCTCATATGAATGAGCTTTCTACTATAAGTGCTTTATTCTCTAATAATTTTAAGATGCGCAAGTACTTTGTTACAAAGATCTTCCCTTTTTCACTAAAAGGAGAAGCTAGGGCTTGGTTTAATAGATTACCTCATGGTTCCATTGATAGTTGTAGAGGTCCCAACCTTTAATAAGGTAGAGATCCCTGTGTTTACAATGCTAGTCCCTTGATCAATAGCTAGCATCCATAGTTAAGATGTAATATCAAGAAACAAAGGTCATAATACAACTTTATAACCAGGAATAAAATAATTTATTACATCTTACATAGCTCATTTGGCTATCTCATTACAATGTAGAAGAATATAACAATAGCATGGGGTCCTTCATCTTCAAAGTGCCACAGGCAAACATGTTGCTTGTAGACTTGTAATCCTAATCAACACACTTCACTAACATCAAACAAACCTACAACATAATAAGTTACAGCCACAAGGGTCAATACATTTGAATTGTATTGGCAAGTGATACTATGGTAGTATAGTGGAGTCTATCATCTATATGCATTTGGCTAAGTGGAGCTTAGGCTTGCTTTGCTCAAAATAGATTTTTCCTTATCATTTGAAAACACTAAATTTTTGTTTGTCAAAATCACCCCAAGGCATCTCCCAATAGAAATTGGTGATCCTTCCACCCTTGTTCAACCACAAGTTTTTAACTTAGAAATTGGGATGAGGAGATTCTTGATAGCTTCCATGTCTTGATGCTCAAATTGTCCTTTACCAGGTACATGGCTAAGTACTTAGATTTTACACTCTGCAGAGGTGGTGCACTTTCCCCACAAGACTTGGTTTCACCAAGACAAGATCTTTCAGAAGCCTTCCCCTAGACCAGAATGGACGCGCTCCAACCTATCAATCCCCTACCACCAACTGTCCATTTGGCTAAGTTATTGCAATCTATATGATCCAGGAAGAGCCCATAATGCCAAGTGGCTGCACTTGAAGCTTCTCAACATTTGACATCTCAAATCTCTTTGTTCCTGGGTGGCCAACCACAAGTGAGATACACAAGGTAAACCATAGAAATGGGCCTTGTGTAACCACTCAACACAAACCATTCTTTCCATTCCACCCAGGTGATTCATTCACTTAGTTGTTTTATTAAACAAAACACAAGTCCTTGACTTAGAAATATTCCATAGCATGAATATAATCCACCCTTGTTTTCTACTAGCTAAGCTAAGCATGATAGTAGTAGGAATCTTAACTTAGGAAATTTCTACTAAGGTTTCATCTACTAGGATGTAGCACCCCGGATAAAACCACAACCAGAAAATCGCTTGTGTTTGTGCATCATCATGGCGACAGGCTCAGGTCATCATGCCACATTGCATTTAAGAATCGTCATGTCTTCATGCATATGTTTGTCTAACACTATTTCCGAAAAGTCTATTTTGTTTTCCACTATCCCTTCTTATTTCAAAGTATCAAGTTGGTTTGCCTGGATCTTTGTTTTGACTAAAAACTATTACAATTAATGAAAAATAATAAAAACTATTTTGTCGGGAGGCAGTCCAACTGGTCGGGCCAAAGGCCCAACCGACCAGACCACCTACGACCCGGTTAAGCCTATATATCTAACCCTAATCCCCACCCAAACCCTAGATATCCTAGCTCACCTTCCCCCTGTAGCCGCCACCACCCCCAAATCCTCCCCTGCACGCCAGGCCTTGCAACCCACACACTCTTAACGCCCTGCCCCAACACGACCCACACCTACCTAGCCCGCGTCGCCAGACGCACACCACACGACCACCACCCACAACCAAAACCCACACACACCAACGCAACGCGCACCATCGATAAAGATCCCTGGCCCCACCTCTCATCGTCTCGTGCGACGCCCACCCACCCCCGGTTTCTCCCCCAGTTATTATCTTTGCCGCCCATACCACCCGATGGATCCGCCCGGCTCTCTCCGGTCCCGCCAAGCTCCTCACCTCCTGGCGTTGCCCTGACCCTGCCTTCCGCCTCCTAAGCTGGCCACCGCTGCCACCTCTCCTCGCCGCCCTCTCGACGGACCCCGCCGCCATGCCCCTCGCTCCGCTTCCCCTCTCCTCACAGCGATGCCGTGCATCCTCACCTCGCCCCGATCCTCTCCCTTTCCACCTTGTTCCTCGCGGCCTCGCAGAACCAGCGCGTCGTCGTCCCTCTCTACGCCGTGGCCGCCTCCACCTCCCTTCCTGCAGCCTCACCACACCCTTCATCACCATCTCGCGCTGGCCGCCCGCTTCCAGAGCTCCTCCCGGAGCCACAGGTTCCCCGCCCGAGCCGCCTCCTTCCTGTGTGCTCCCCGCCGCCGTCGCCTTCCCCTCAAGGAAGGCGCCGCCCGGCGAGCTTCCCGTGGCGCTGCCCTCGCCTTCCCTCTCCCTCGAGCCCTCCATCCAGCAAGCCCGCTGCCGGCTTCGGTCCCTCCCTAGGACGCCCTCCTCCTGTCGGCCGCCTCCTTCTGCCATGATGCCGGCCTTCCTCTTCAGCGAGCGCCGCCGCCGTGAGGTTCCTGCCGTCCCTATCCCGATGTCTCTCCATCCTTGGTGTGTTGTTGCACGCCCATCACATGCAACAAGGCCCTGCCCTGGCCGCGCCTCATCCTGGCCATGGTCGAGGCCATCTGACTCGTGCCCAGGCCCGCTGTCTACGCGAGGGTCGTCTGCTGCTATCCGTACCGGCGCAAGCGCTAGGCCTTCGATCCCCTTTGACCGCCTCTGGAATCTGCGGCTGAGGTCCTCTGCTTGTGTCCCTGGCGCGTTCAGATGCTGTAAACACCAAGTGTGAAGGGGTGTTGCTGATGTTTCAGTATAGCCAGTACGACGATTCGATGTTCGAGAAATCGAGGACCCGAAGACCCCCATACCCGACGCCCAAGATCTTCGGTCTGAGATGTGTGACCCCAAACCCGAGCCTTTATTTTATTAAATGCTATATACACTTGCTGCATATTAAATTGTCATGCTTGCATACATATTGTGGGGTTTGGGGGCATTATGCCGATTCACCTCGTAATTAAATATGGAGACCATATGCGGGCAAATTTAGTCTAATATTGGCCCCATTTAAATTGTGTAGTGAACCGATGCCATGTTTTCGCCTTGTTAATACAACATTTAAATTGCGGGGTATCGAAACAACTTGAACCTATTAAATAATCGTTGGGACCCTGGTTCCGCTTAATATGACCTAATTGCATCGCACCTTTGACATGTCATACATCATACATACATCATGCCCGATCTTTCGCCATAGTATTAAATATTGCATCCGGTTCTTTTGCTAGTGCTTTGCTTCTTCACGGATTAGGCCGATGAGTTGATGTGAGTGTCAACCCGATCTTCGGATGAACCTTCAGCAATGTTTCTCAGGCGAGCATCTCCCCCTTTCTACCTATCTTACTTTTATAGTATTTATTCCCTCCTGTTGATCTATTGCTATCTGTGTTGCGATGCTCTAGTTTTCGTGCCCGTGATATCCCTTGCAGCCTTATATTGCCTTGGACACATCCTATTACCTGTTGTTTGGTAGATAGTTGGACTTGCGCGTCGTAGTCGCTTGCTCAAGTATTGTTGCGTGTCGTCCAGTACCACAGCTATTGGAAGGCTGCCATATGCTTTATGTTGGAGATGATCATGGCTTTAATTATTGTTTAATAACTAAAATTGAAGTAGGTAAATGCAGAGGCACCGGTGGGTAATAGACAATATTTGGTTTTTAACCGCTCACTGGTGTCCCGTAGGACCTCGAGTTCTTGACACCTGTTCCGAGATCGAGCGCGCTAACCATAGGTGGGGTGTGTGGGCACCCCCATCGATTAGTACCTGATTTCAAAGTACTGTACCGGGGGCCACAAAGTAGTTTGGGGCTTTATTACTATCCTGTACTTATGCCATGCTTTACTGCTTTATTTACTATTGCGCGTGGAGCGCTTGTACTATTTTGGAACCCCGTGCCACGTTTTCGCGGTATCGACAAGCCCAGTCACACTTTCGGGTTCCCAAATGCCGTCGACACAAACCCTGGGTCCGTCTCGGAGACCGGCCGACTTCGTTACGGGTAGCTTAGTGGGGTGGCCCCCCGTGCTTGCTTTGGGTCTGGGAAACGTCGTGTCCGAAACCCCGTCGACATACCGTTGGGTGTATGTTTTGTGATCTTGTACCTACCTGATCTGACAACAAGGGTGTAGGTGCGTGTGGAAACTTTGGTGCACCCCTGCAGGGTTAAATCTTTTCGAGAAGCCGTGTCCGCGGTTATGGACGACTTGGAGCACAGTTCTCGATCATAGACAACTATAACTAAAGTTTACTGTTATAATTTGACTTGTATCCGATATGACTAGTAATCAGCTTCACTACAACGGAATGGCTAAATAAAAGTACCAACAACTGCTGGGTTTGGGATATCTCATGCTAATTGTATCTGACTAGTAAGTGTTGCAACTATAACGGAATGGTTAACTAAAAGTGCCCACTGCTTATTATATCAGGATGACTATCTATACCTGACTAGTAATTGCTGCAACGATAACTGAATAAATAAAATTGCCAACGGTGTGAGTTCCTCGGTTGACTTCCTCGTTTGGTCTTGAGGGGGAAATACCAGGATGGGTATGTTTGGTGGTAGCATCAGGATGGTTTCGAATAGGTCTTTCTTATATCTCTCTGATATCCGACAGTTGTATCGAGTCTCTATAGGTTGTTTAGTGCATGTTGCGCTGCCGCGTCAGTCCACCATACCTATGTAGGCGAGGACCACCGAATTCTAGTCTCGCCGCAATCGCCTCAAGATCTTGACCGCTCTCTTTTCCTTTGCCCTTTGTTGGCACCCCTTTTGTTTTTAGCAGGTTTTGAGATCGACGTTGTTAGGTGGTTACCTTCCGGCTTGGCACGGCAGGGTTATGGACGCCATTGGTTATTCTTCAGGGCTCTTAGCTCAATTTTCATCTTGTCCGTACTCGGACGTTGTATTGTTTTCAAGGTGATTTGGATCTTTGTACTGTAAATCTGTATTCTTGACTCTTTCAGTCGCTGTTGTATATATATGTTTTGTGGGTTCCATCGAAGACTATTGTGTAATGATATTACTTCGTTTTCCACCCACACGCAAGTGCCTGGTGGGCACCTTTGAATCGTTTCTATGCGGGTTTGGCGGGAAGCGCTGAAACTTGCATAGGGCCGATTCTGAGGGTGTTACATAGGATTTCCCATGGCATAGTTTACACTTAGCAAAATTCCATGCAAGTCCTACTTTAAAATATACCAATAGTGCATAGTGAAAATAATGGGACAAAATTATGAAGCATCACTTGCATTTTTGGTAGAGAATATAATTTCACTCCTTGATCTTGCAATACTCACACTCTTCAAATCACTACAATTTAATCAAGAAAGCAATATTTCAATTGTTGGGGAGGTGACCCCGGATAGGGTCAGGACGAGGAAAGACAAAAGGAAGTTCCCCGTCCAAATTCCGAGTTACTGTCTAAATCGGCCGAATCCTGTAAAGGTCAGTCGAGGTAAGCAAGAGCAGGACACTTATGAGAAGAGCAACACGTTACCCGGCGTCTTGTTTTGAAATACGGCCGGTCACCTCAATAATCTGAATGCAGGTGAAGGCCAAGCCGAGTTAAGCGAGGCAGGGCCGAATGACATGAAGCTTGCAGGAGAAGGAAGTGCCTATAGTCAAACCCTAGCCACAAGCTAGGAAGAATCTGAGCAGAGCCAAACACAAAGGACAAGGCGCAGAGCGGCAAAAGGGCAGAAGGAGGTCACGGAGGTGACAGTCCTGGAGCCTGAGGCGTGCAGGTGGGGTTCTCTGAAACCTTGCCGTCATTAGAAGGGCGACACGAAAAGGAGGCCGCCGAGTTACTATATTGGGACAAGCATATTCTTCGAATATGCTTGCCACGTCAGCCCTAGAGGAGCCAAGACGCCCCTTTATAAGGAGAGGCTTGGACTATGAGAGGGGGATCGCCTCATTTGGTACCGTTAGGCTGGTAAAAGTTCATCTTCTCCTCTTGTAAACAGCTCAAGGAGCACTTGTAACCCAGGAGAGGAGGAATAAAGATCTTTACGTTAGTCGTTTGTGTGTAGAATCAACTACATCTTCCCTCCCCAGATCCCTCTAGCATCCATTGGCCCCATACTTTAGCCTACCCATGGCATCTGCCGTGCCACCACCATGACAGTTGGCGCCCACCGTGGGGCCAGCAGCGATGCTAGCTGGAGTCATGATCCGGACGGGAAACTTCATCCACACTGGCGAGCGCATTGTCTCTGGCTTAGTCCGGAGATTTGATCTCTGTGACTATGTCAGCAATAACGCAAGCAGCTTCAGGGGAAAAACTCCTCCGCGCAATAGCGTCTTCATCAACTTGGGCATGCACCAGATCTACGTCGGCGTCGACACCTCCGACGTTTATCCTCACCAAGTTATTGTTGCAGGAGAGCCTCCCCTTAGCACCGCAAACGGTCCGCGCGGAGAACGCCCCATCAACAGCGTCGAGGTGATGGTCGCAGCCGGGGTGCAGGCAGGAGCAGCGGGCGCCGGATCAAGCAAGGATCCGATGACGGGTGTGCAGGTGGCCACAAAGCAGGCAGCTCCACCGCCCACCAAGTTAAATTCTTCAGCAGCCAACCCAGCCGGGGTGTAGGAGACGACCCCAAAGGCACCAAGGGTAAGAGGGCCACCTCTAGAAAGACCAACGAATATTCTCCAGGCAACTATAGATAATCTGACTACACCTGTAGCACCGATACTTGATCCGGCTAATGCTCAGGCAAAATTAGAAGGAACCAGGCAAAAAGTACTGTTAGAGGCAAAAAAGGTGTCGGCATTGCGGGAGTCCTTAAACAGGACCCTGCGAGAATATGCTAGGGCAAATAAGCTTGATGTCGCCCCCGAGCGGGTTGATCAATTAAGATTGAGAGGAAAGAACCTGATGGATGATATCAACAAAGAGCATGAGACTCATAAGGGAGATTCAGTCGATCTAGGCTTGCCGAGGTATAGCACCCCGGCAAAGAACCTAAGAGCGGCAAATGCCGCTGCACTAGAGTTAGAAGGACTGCCTGGCGAAGCATGGCAGAAGCAGCAAGAAAGAGTGAATGAGCCGGTGCGCATCGCGAACCAGCAGAATGAAGAAATGCTCAGGGCAGACCCGGCAAGGCCTGGTGCCTCGCTAATGGTTCATTTGGCTGGTGCAGCACCCGCCCTATCTGTGGCAGCAGCATCCTCACCCGGAAACAATGCGCAGAAAGACAGAGCGGTAACTTCAGGAAAAAGAAATAAGCAAATTATTCCATATGATCCGGCAGTAGCCGGAAAAGCAAATGAAAACAGAGGCAATGGAAGCTGAGGTAATAGTGGTGAAAGAAACCCCGTCCGTGCCGACAAAGGAAACGGAAGCCGAGGTAATGGGGATCTCGGAAGAGGAAATCACGAGAATAATATCCCGGCAGAAGGAAGGAGAGAACCGCCGCCCAATCCTCAACCGAGATATGAACCTCGACAGGAAAGAGAAGTGAGACCAGCTCGCCACAATCAGGTGAATGAGAGGTATAATGATGGTTATTCCGAGATGGAATATGCGGTTCATGGTGGAAATAACCACTATGGAATGTAGGAAAGAATTATGTACAGAGATTTGCCATCAAGTGATGCAAGAGTAAAACTGGACCGGCTGTACCAGTCCGAGTTGTTAGAAGAGCAGGGTCCACCGGGTCCGACATGTTTCAGACCACGGATCATGGGCGAGCCGCCAGTGCCGAACTTTCAGCTGGCAAGAGGCACGAAAACATACAACGGGAGCACCAAACCACAGGATTGGTTGATTGATTATGGCACTGCTGTAAAAATAGCAAGTGGAAAGTTGCGGTGGGCAGTAAGATATGTCCCGCAAATGCTGGAAGGACCAGCCAGAGTATGGCTGAATAATCTGCCTCCAGGCAGCATCAACTGTTGGTTGGATTTTGAAGAAATGTTTGTTAGCAACTTCACCAGAACTTACAAAAGGCCAAACAGGCCGCAGCAGCTAGCCATGTGCAAGCAAAGGCCGAATGAGACAGACAGAGAATTCTTAACTCGGTGGTGTAACCTCAGGAATTCATGCGAGGGAGTTATAGAATCACAAGCGATAGCTTGGTTCGCTCAAGGATGCCGTTATGGCAGTGTCTTGTGGCAGCGATTGCAAAGAGATATGCCAACCACTTTGGTAGAAACCATCAGGATAGCGGATTCGTATGCATTGGGAGATCCGACACAACCAGAACTGATGTCGGAAGATCATCGGGAGCATCAAGATCAATATGCAAGAGATGCGGCTGGGTCATCGAGGCACAATGAGTTCAGAGGAAGAAGAAGAGAAGAAAGACCAGATTACAGATATGCCTCCAATCAGGTGGCAGCGGTAGTGCAAGATTAGCCGAGTCACGGAAACAATCAGTGGCAGAAGAATGGTCCTCAGCAATGGACACCAAGGAATGAAGGGAAGAGACAGTGGACACCAGAACAGAAGAAGCAATGGCAGGAAAGGCCGAAGTACACGTTTGAGTCTATGTTGGATCAACCGTGTAAGTTTCATACTTCAAACCCGGCCAATCATACAACCCGGCAATGCGCCTGGATGAAAAATGCAATGGGTAACCCGGCGGGCATGCAAGCACCTTCCCACTGTGCACAAGAGTAGCGCTGATCGAGCAAATGCACAGCAACTAATGTTACCCCCTCCTCCCCCGAGGTATGACAACTCGGACCGGAGAGATGCAGTGCATCAAGTGATAAATCAGGGTCAGGATGGAAGGGCAAACCCCGGAAATAATGGACGCAATGATTACAGGGAACATCATCAATCATATTGCATGTTCACAACAGAACAACAAGACAGGCAGAGTGTACAGCGCCGGCATATGGAAGTAAATGCAGTTATGCCGGCAGTACCAAGATATGTGCCTTGGTCAGATCAAGAAGTAACTTGGAGCATAAAGGATCACCCCAAAATAATGCCGAATCCAGGGTCATACGCACTCGTACTAGATCCGACATTTGTTGGACCGAGCATTAATGTGAAATTTTCAAAAGTACTCATTAACAATGGGAGCAGTATCAATATCATGTACAAGGATACAATGCATAAACTCGGAATATCGCAGAATATGCTGCAATCCACGAGAACCACGTTCCATGGAATAGTGCCAGGACTTTCATGCGAACCCATTGGAAAGGTTCGAGTAGATGTGTTATTCGGCACAAGGGATAACTTCAGAGCAGAAAATTTGGAGTTTGAGGTGGTGGATCTAGAGAGTTGTTATCATGCTTTACTCGGGCGGCCCGCATTGGCCAAATTCATGAGCAACTGCCACATAACTTACTTGAAAATGAAACTGCCCGGACCACAAGGGGTGATAACAGTAGCAGGAGATTACAGAAAGTCGATGGAATGTTCCTCGGCCGGATCGAACCTGGCCGAGTCATTGGTGAGCGCAAGGGAAAAATGAAGGATTCAGGAAGTAGAGGCTCTCGCTCAGTCGGCGCAACTGAATATGCCGGCATTGGCCAACCCACATGGAAGTGTTACTTTCTAGCCGACTAAAGAAACGAAAAAAGTCCAGATAGATGAGCAGTTCCCAGAACGCACCATCACAATTGGTGCCGGCCTAGATGCCAAATAGGAAGGCGAGCTCACCAACTTCCTCCGTGAGATTCAGGACATCTTTGCATGGTCATCTCAAGACCTGCAAGGTGTGCCAAGGGAGTTGGCTGAGCACTCTCTGCATGTAAGGCCAGGAGTAAGGCCGGTGAAGCAACCTCTCCGCCACTTCGGCGAAGACAGGAGAAAGATAATAGGGGATGAGATAGCTCGGCTCCTGGCGGCCGGGTTCATCATGGAAGTGCTTTATCTGGATTGGTTATCAAACCCGGTGTTGGTAGAAAAGAAAAAGGATGATCCAAATGTAGCCGTCGTATGGCAAATGTGTATTGATTACACGAACCTGAACAAGGCGTGTCCAAAAGGTCCTTTTCCTTTACCTAGAATAGACCAGGTCATTGATTCGACCGCTAGTTGTGAGATGTTATCATTTGTAGACGCGTATTCTGGTTTTCACCAGATATCGTTAAATCCGGCCGATCAAATAAAGACTGCGTTTATTACCCCGTACGGGGCTTATTGCTATTGCACCATGCCATTCGGCCTGCGTAACGCAGGGGCAACGTACCAGAAATGTATGCAAAAATGTATGCATGACTAGATAGGAAAAAATGTACAAGTATATGTAGATGATGTGGTTATCAAAACTAGAGAAAGCAAAACGCTACTGGATGATATTCGGCAGACATTCCTGAACTTGAGAAGGTTCCGAATGAAGCTTAACCCGGAAAAATGCACCTTCGGTGTACCGGCTGGAAAACTACTCGGTTTTCTCGTATCTAGCCAAGGTATAGAGGCCAACCCAACTAAGATAAGAGCAGTAGAAAGGATGGAATTGCCGAGATGTCTAAATGACGTACAGAAGTTCACAGGTTACAGCCTCGCTCGCCACCGATTTGTATGTCGGCTGGGAGAGAAGGCATTACCACTTTATCAACTGATGAAAAAATCTGATAAGTTCATTTGGACACCACAAGAAGATAATGCGTTCCATGAACTGAAGAAGATGTTGGTCACAGCGCCAATCCTGGCCTCTCCATTGTCAAAAGATCCTATGTTACTTTACATAGCCTTCACGAACAGAGTAGTAAGTGCTGTGATCGTGGTGGAACGAATTGAAGATGATAAATTAGTACAAAGGCCGGTATATTACCTAAGTGAGGTACTATTAGCCTCAAAGCAGAACTACCCACATTACCAAAAGATGGCGTATGGAGTGTACATGTCGGCAAAGAAACTTAAACATTACTTCGAAGAGCACCCGATCAAAGTGATCTGTGAAGCACCCATAGCCGACATATTGAGCAACAAAGATGCAAGCGACCGAATAGCAAAATGGGCAATTGAATTGTCACCTTATGCTCCGCAATTCCATAGGCGAGATGCAATCAAATCTCAGGCTGTGGCCGACTTCTTCGTGGATTGGGCCGAGGTACAATATGAGCCACCATTACCTGATCCGAGTTATTGGACGATGCACTTCGACGGTTCCAAACTAAGAAACGTTTTGGGGGCAGGGATAGTGTTAACCTCGCCGAAAAGAGATCAGCTAAAATATGTGCTGCAAATACATTTTGCCGCATCAATGAAGCACTCGTCCATGGATTGAAGGTGGCAAAAGAGATTGGGATACGCCGAGTCTTATGCTACGGAGATTCAGATCTAGTAGTACAACAGGTATCAGGCAATTGGGATGCACTAGATGCCAATATGGCCTTATATATGTTCCATGTGCAAAAACTCAGTGGATACTTCGATGGATGTGAATTTCATCATATACCTCGGGCAGAAAACGACGCCGCAGACAATTCCCCCAGGTATCGCCCTAGAGCACCTGAGAAAACCATCAATAACACCATCACCAGAGTCCGAATCTATATTTATTCCAGCAAAATCAAGAGAAGATAGTATGCCGATGTAAATTGACAAGGAATGTAACCCGGAATTTCCGAAAATAAACCCGGCCGATGCACGGATGGATATGGAAAAATCCGAGGTAGTTATGTCGGTGGAAAATATGGAAATAGATAGTAAGATTACCCCAGAGAAAATCATACCAACATGGGCGTAACCCATATTTTCTTTCCTTAAAGATGCGACTTTGCCGAATAATGAGGTATTGGCCAGACAGACAATGAGAAGAGCTAAAGCTTATACAATCATAAACAATGAGCTGTATAAAAGGAGCGTCACAAGCGTGTTGCAAAGATGTGTGGATTCGGCGGAAGGCCAGGAGATCCTCCTAGATATACATCAAGGATAATGCGGGCATCACACCTCGTCCAGAGCTTTAGTGGCCAAAGCATTCAGGCATGGATTTTATTGGCCAACAGTGTTGAAAGAGGCCAAAGAACTGGTGGAAAAATGTAATGGTTGCCAGAGATATGCCAGCAAGATACATATGACATCGTCTGAGCTAAAAACGATACCAATTACTTGGCCGTTTTCTGTATGGTGCTTAGATATGGTGGGACCGTTCAAGCCGGCCCGGGGCGGGATGACCCACATCTTAGTCATGGTCGACAAATTCACAAAATGGATTGAAGTGAAACCAATAAAAAAATGTGATGGACCCACAACAGTAAAGTTCCTCAAAGATATTATCTTGAGATATGGTTACCCACACAGTGTTATTACAGACAATGGTACAAATTTTGCTGAAGGAGCTTTTGCTAGATTCTGTCAAGAAAAACACATAAGACTAGACATCGCCTCGGTGGCTCACCCAGCATCTAATGGGCAAGTAGAAAGATCCAATGGACTAGTACTGTCTGGAATAAAACCCCGACTCATCGAACCACTGCAAAGGTCGGCAGGGTGTTGGATCGAGGAACTACCAGCAGTGCTATGGAGCCTCAGAACTACCCCGAATAGGTCAACAGGGTATACACCATTTTTTCTGGTATATGGAGCAGAAGCCGTGCTTCCAGCTGACATAATACACGACTCGCCAAGAGTTACCCAGTATACAACCGCCGAGGTAAATGAGATAGCTCGGCAAGATGATGTCGATCTGCTAGAATAAGCCAGGGAGTTGGCACTATCAAGATCAGCTATTTATCAACATGACTTGCGATGATATCACAGCAAGAAAGTCAATCCAAGAGTGTTTAAAGAAGGAGATTTGGTTCTTCGGTTAGTGCAATGCACGGCCGGCATGCACAAACTATCACCCCCATGGGAAGGACCATTCATCGTGAGCAAAGCATTGCACAATGATGCATATTACCTAGTTGATGCTCAGTCACCAGAAAAGAACAAGGCAGCCAAAGCCGGCGAAGAATCGAAAAGACCATGGAACATAGCTTTACTTCGTCCATTTTAGTCGTAGGAGTCATCTGTGACACGTTGTAAAGTGACGCTTCAGGACGAAGTATCAATTATGTGTTAGACCTCGGCACCTTGAGCAATGACTCGGGGACTGCCCTATGTTATTTTTCATTTTTGGATTATGTATTAAACCTCGGCATCTTGAGCAGTAACTCGAGGACTTCCCTATATTGTTTCTCAGTTTGGATTATGTATTAAAACTCGGCACCTTGAGCAGTAACTCGGGGACTGCCCTATGTTATTTCGCATTTTGAGTGATATATTAAACCTCGGCACCTTGAGCAGTAACTCGGGGACTGCCCTATGTTATTTCGCATTTTGAGTGACATATTAAACCTCGGCACCTTGAGAAGTAACTCGAGGACTGCCCTATCTTGTTACACATTCTGGGGTAGGTACTAAACCTCGGTACTTTAAGTTATGCACTTGGAGCAGTAGCACGGGGATTGCCCAACGTCATTCTTTCCAGAGTTATGCGTTAAGCTTCAGGACCTCGAGCAAGGAACTCGGGGACTATGACGTGTTATCCATTATCTCAAGATAGGCAGCAAAACCTCGATTTCTAGAGAACTGACTAGGGAATTGCCCCACGATTGTCCATTGTTACAAAAATGGGTATTAAATTCGGCACCCAGAACAATATTATTTCGCTTTCCCCAAATATGGGCTTCGAGATCTATAACTCGGATAAAGGTCAAGAACACAGTGGTTGAGCCGTCAAATTTATGAAGGTCAGACAATATTAAACGCCAAACTACGATGGGACAAATGCAAACACACAATCCAAACTTACGAAATTGAAGGCCACCAAAGCAAAGATTTAAACCAACAAGATCAGTTTAGATAGAATAATAACAATCACCATCATATGTGCCTTAGTGGCACAAGGCAAAAGAAGTTCATACCACATAGAAAATCGGACAATTGTTCCATACACATCATACGCCCGGCATACCGGGGATAAGAAACAACTTAAAGTTTTTTAAACCTACGGGGCATCGACTTGGTCAGGCACTAGGTGCTCCGTGGTAGACGACACCTCGGCCGAAGTTGCTTCGCCCTCCATAGAACCAGGAGCGACTTCGGGGGAAGCCTAGTCCCTTTGGAGGATGAACGCGTGTCGCCGTTGCCATCCGAGCTTGCGCTAGAATCACCAGAAGTATCCGAGTCGCCCTCATCCTCGTCCTGGTCGGCCGAATTATCATCAGAGGCATCTTCAACCTCGACGTCATCCGCCGGGTTAGAAAGGAAACTCGGCCCTTCAATCCAGTTATGCACGTCCGCGTATTCAACAAGCTGGAAGGCACGAGCTTGTCGGCGAGCGATGAATTCTGGATCCTCAACCCAACGGGAGCCAGTGCGCAAATTTATCAAGGTATCGAGCGAAATATCCTCGTACCATGACATAACGACTGTGAGCACCATATCAGCACCAACTCGCCCAGCGGACTCCCTCCAGAGATTTAACTGGTTCTGGGATGCCATCAATATTTCCACCAGTATCTTGATCTCATCAATATCAGGAGTTCCAGAAGTATTCAGCCATAGAACATGGTAGGCTCGGATGGCTGCCTGCACCAAGTCCATGCCCATAATCTTCATCGAACCAACGGCAGCACCAACGGCAACCAAGTAGTCTTCCATCGAGTATTCTGGGCTCGCATCTACATGGACACCTCGGCGCACACGAGCATTAACCACCGCTCTAGAGCTCACGGGATTAGCTTCTGGAAAATGGTCTACGCAAAATAAAAGTACATCGGTCAACAGTAAGAAAGAGAAAAAGATAACTCGGCCACGGTCAGAGGCTTACGATGAATATATCTCAGCATTCTCTGAAGATCTTGAGCCCAATCACCCTTGGTTTTCTCAAAGCGAGTGATATCCTCGCTCATCGCCCGTGTCTTCAGTTCGGCAGCCTCGAGGAGTTCTTTATTTTTTCTGCAATTGCAGAGCTAGCCGATTCTTCTCCTCGGAGAACTCCTGGTCAACTTTCTCTAACTCAGACTTCTGAGAGAGCTTGAGGGACTCCACCTCGGCGCGCAAGCGAATTATCTCGTCATCTTTATCTTTCAGCTGTGCCGAGTGAGTAGCGGCTTGTTCTAAAAAATGCAGCATCATATCAGGCATGGGTATGCATTCTTGATGTGATGCTGCAAAATTTTGTAACTCGGCTATACCAAAGCCAAAAGGTTAAAAGAAACCCGGTATAAGTTTCGAATTGAAATCTGTAAAGAAAAAGGGTAACTAACCTTCCAGGGCCTTGAACTTCTTCTCAAGACGGATATTAATATTGTTGATATTACCTATTCACCAGCAAAATGAGCTAACACCTCACGTCCAAAACAATAAGAACTTTAGGTACAATGCAAAAGTTTGTTAACTTACCAGCTTTCTTCACCACGGGAATGACTTTCTCATACTTGTCTTGCAATTTCTTATGTGCGAAAAGCAGCCTTTGGAATTCGGCGGTCCGCCGATCATGCGCAACCTAAGCAACAAAATAAATAGCAATGAGATACTCGAAGCTCAGACAGATCCGAATCAAGTAAAGCATAACTCGGATCTAGGTGGCTGGATATTCGAAGCTAAGACAGATCCAAAACAAGCAAGGCTTAACTCGGATCTAGGTGGCTGGATATTCGAAGCTAAGGCATATCCGAATCAAGCAAAGCTTAACTCGGACCTAGATGGCTGGATATTTGAACACTAGGGCAGATCCGAATTAAGTAAATCATAACTCAGATCTAGGTGGCTGGATATTTGAAGCTAAGACAGATCCGAATCAAGCAAGGCTTAACTCGGATCTAGGTGGCTGGATATTCGAAGCTAAGACAGATCCAAATCAAGCAAGGCTTAACTCGGATCTAGGTGGCTGGATATTCGAAGCTAAGACAGATCTGAATCAAGGAAGGCTTAACTCGGATCTAGGTGGCTGGATATTTGAACCTAGGGAAAGTCCGAATTAAGCAAAGCTTAATTCGAACCTAGGTGGCTGGATATTCAAACGCTAAGACAAAACTGAACCAGGCAAAGCCTAATAAAACTTCCAAACGAATAACAAATTATTCGGTTGCAAGCTTCGGGGACTAGAGTATATATAATATCATTCGAATGACTAATCAAACGTCAATAAAAACAATTACCTCATTCATCTTATCGCTGTCAAGAACGATCTTGGCAGCCAGATGTGTTTATCGCGATGTGGAGAGTTGAAATGGCTGACTGCTTGGATTGCCCTCGAGCTGATCAGCAGCGTTCCAATTGTTGGCATACTCAACCAATGAGCCGAGGCTGTTCCCACTCTCATTACGAGTCAGGACTTTACCTCGGACGTGTTGTGTAGCCACCGCCGCCGCGGGACTATTGTGAAGAGCGAGCTGGGTATTAGCGGCCGGGGTGACAACAGTCTTGGCAGAAGAAATCCCCTTGCGCAGCGCATCAGCAATTGTAGGCTGAGAAGAGCTGGCAAGCCCTTTCTGAGATGAGGGAGGTTTGGTGACGACGACCTTTCTTGCCTTAGAAGAGGCGTCGGCAGGAGCCGTTACCTCGGCACTTGGAGTGGCATCTTTGGGGGCCGGAGGGATTACAGTTTCTGAGGGCGCCGAGATAGTGATATCCTCGGCTAGAGTCGGAGTGGCAGTAAAGACTGTGGGGGTGGAAGGAATCTCGGGGGAAACTATGGGGTTCACGGAGGAGGCAGCAGGCTCAGTGGAAATATCTACTGGCCGAGTTATGTCGGCATCAACAGGAGAGACCTCAGGCGCATCCTGGCGAGATGACGTCTGATTCGGAGCAGGAGGAGAGTCTGCGCGGGCAGGACTAGGAACCCTAGTATCTTCAGGAGGCGGAGGAGAAGGCGGCCGAGTCATGACTCCATGCTAGGACCACTGGGCTTAACAGAGAGAGAGCTCGCAAAGGCACAAAGAGTCGTCAAGATGTAAAGAGAGAAACAAGAAATACAAATGAAAAGTAACTCTCCCAGTAACCCCGGGCATAGTTTTACGCTTCGGAAGGTGCTGGGATGACTTTTTAGTTCGCTTCTTGGGGGCGGATTCGGAGGCACCCGTTGGAGCGGCACGCTTCCACGAGGTAGCAGGAGGTTGGGAGGCGAGAGGCTCGGCTTCGTGCACCTGACCGACCTGATTAGCTGGGAAAGTAGAAGCCGGAAATGCATAAGAGATAGGCATTGCGGCAACTACCTCAAGAATTTGGACGTTGTCCGAATCACCTTCCTCCTCGTGAGCCGAGGTCTTGCCACGGGCACGAGCCGGAGCGAGGTCCGACTTGGGAACGAACTCCTCCGAGTCAGGTTCCCCTCTATCCAGGGTATTCCGATCCGCGGTCCACGGGAGGGCAAAAACCTCGGCATCTTCAATCTTTTGCTCCGCAAATCTCTGCAAGAAAAGAGACAAAGGAATTAGCAAAAGGAATCACCAACGCAATTGGGGGGCGAAACATAAATGCATGAACTTACCTCGGGAGGGGGGTTCCCACGGGTGAACGGCTTCAGACCCCAGGTCCAATCCTCAGGCATCTCCGTCTTAAAGATAGCTCGGACACGCTTAAAAATAAGATAATTATCGAGCTCAACTGTTGAGACTCAATTGGGATCAAGGGGTCCGCTCATATAGCAGAGCTTATGCGTGCATTGCTGAAAGGGGCAGATCCGGCTGCTGACGAAGGTGGTCCTTAGATCCTCGCCACATAACCCGGCGCGGATCAGCTCCTTCAGCCGAATCTCAAAGGCCTCGGCCAGAGCATGGCTCTTCCCGGGATTATAAGTCCAGTTCTTCTTGGAAGGGGGGCCAATAGAGAAAGCAGGAAGCCGAATCTTATCTTCTTTCCCAGAGTTCTTGACATAGAAAAACGATTTATGCCATTTCTTGCATGACTCAAAACCAGCAACGCGAGGAAACTCGGACTTCCTCCGAGGTGTGATGGACGCTGCTCCACACTGGGTAAGCAATTTCTCGGAAGGCTGAAGGGATTTGTTAGGAACGAAATTGGATCGGATCTAGAAGAACTTGGACCATACATGCACTGACGGACAGAGGCCGAAGTATCCTTCCGAAGCCGAGATAAAGGCCGATAGAGAAGCAATGGCGTTAGCCGGACGATGATGTGGCTGCAGGCGGAAGTAATCGAGGAATTCCTTAGAAAATTCACTATGGGGAAGACCGAACCCGCGAGTGAAATGGGACATGAACACAACATACTCACCCTCTTTAAGAACAGGAGAGGATTCGCTACCGGGTAAGCGACAGGCTACCTCGGCAGGAATCCATCGAGTTCTAATCAACCACTCAACCTCTCGACGGGTAACGGTGGAACCTTGCCAGGAGCCCCGCTCTGGGCCAGACGCTGCATCGTCATCTTCGATGAGCGCACCGCTAATGGAGCTTGACATGGGGTCGCCGGAGGAGTCCACGGAAGAGAAACTAGCGGCGGAGCAAAGTCTAGAAGTACAAGGCTCCGTCGTGGTCCTAAGCGAGAACGGCGGCAGAGCGGAAAAGAAACCGCCGCGGAGAACCTAGAAGGCAGCAGACGCGTCTAGGGAAGAATCTAGGCAGTAAGACCAAAGAGAAACTCACCGGCGACGGCGCCAGAGCAAGTGCGCACGGACGAGGTCGACGGAGCAGAGGGATTAGGACCTCGCCGTCAAAGATTCCGACGAGCACACGACCGCAGAAGCACGAACGGGCGCAAGAGCGAAAGGAGCAAGAATGGAAACGGTGAGCGAAGGAGGAAAGTGAATCCCCTAGGCCCGTGGCCCTCTTTATAACCGCGTGGCCTTGGAGATAGTGGGATCGTGCATCCGGGTGATAACCGTGTAGATCATGTATGCGGCATAACTGCTCGCGGCTGAGTGGAGCCACACTAACGACCACACAACGCAGGAGAGGATCAGGCCTCCTGACAATTGCGGTGCGCGAGGCGTCGCAGTGCCGATGCGACAGGCACAGTAATCACTGTAGCATTATCAGCGGGAACTGTAGAGGAACAAAAAACTAGAGAAATAATGATGAGTGTTACACGTAGGATGAGGCATACGCAAGAAGACACACGGATACCTCGGACGGCGGAAAAGTAACTCGGAAACAAGGATACACGAGTATAGGGAAACTGATATGGACCGGCCGAGGTTATAGGCAGGACCATACCAGCTTCGGGGACTAATGTTGGGGAGGTGACTCCGGATAGGGTCAGGACGGGGAACGACAAAAGGAAGTTCCCCGTCCAAATTCTGAGTTACTGTCTAAATCGGCCGAATCCTGTAAAGGTCGGCCGAGGTAAGCAAGAGCAGGACACTTATGAGAAGAGCAACACGTTACCCAACTGACGTACTGTTTAAGTCGGACGGGTCAGCCCGAATAATCTGAATGCAGGTGAAGGCCAAGCCGAGTTAAGCGAGGCAGGGCCGAATGACATGAAGCTTGCAGGAGAAGGAAGTGCCTATAGTTAAACCCTAGCCATAAGCTAGGAAGAATCTGAGCAGAGCCAAACACAAAGGACAAGGCGCAGAGCGGAAGAAGGGCAGAAGGAGGTCACGGAGGTGACAGTCCTGGAGCCTGAGGCGTGCATGTGGGGTTCTATGAAACCTTGCCGTCATTAGAAGGGCGACACGTAAAGGAGGCCGCCGAGTTACTATATTGGGACAAGCATATTGCCCTAGAGGAGCCAAGATGCCCCTTTATAAGGAGAGGCTTGGACTGTGAGAGGGGGATCGGCTCATTTGGTACCGTTAGGCTGGTAAAAGTTCATCTTCTCCTCTTGTAAACAGCTCAAGGAGCACTTGTAACCAAAGAGAGGAGGAATAAAGATCTTTACGTTAGTCGTTTGTGTGTAGAATCAACTACATCTTCCCTCCCCAGATCCCTCTAGCATCCATTGGCCCCATACTTTAGCCTACCCATGGCATCTGCCGTGCCACCACCACGACATCAATCTACCATTCAAGCAACAACACATAAAATAATAGAAACAAAGTAATGCATGCAAGCATGCTAAAGATTGTTTTACTTGGAAAAGTGGTTTCTAACATGTTATAAACATTCTAAAACACCTATTGGTCATTTTATAAAAATGGCAAAACCATTTGCAAAAGATTTTACTTAAAAACCATTTTAATGCCAAAT
The DNA here is from genome assembly GCA_023614405.1 of Avena insularis. Classification (NCBI taxonomy): domain Eukaryota; kingdom Viridiplantae; phylum Streptophyta; class Magnoliopsida; order Poales; family Poaceae; genus Avena; species Avena insularis. Next base: position 23,648,332 of record CM042687.1, read on the forward strand.
CAATATTTTATGTGGTTGAAAATGCTTTTAGCAAAGCAATAATATTATAGGGTTCACCAAATACATTTTTAATTCTAAACTTGGTGTTTGGGGTCAGAGAGTTTAAATCAAAACATTTCCCAAAGGGTTTTCCTCTAAAAGCATTTTTAATAAATAAACATTATTTTTATTTGACTAGAAATGCTTTAAATCAAAGATTTATTCTTTTGTTTCACCAAATATGTTTTTGAAACCACAAATTGATTTCTATGGTCAGTAGGTTCAAAACAATCCATTTTCCAAAGGTTCTATCACAAAAATAATTTTAGAATGAATTTTATATTCAATTTATGCCTACACAAGTTTCTACAAAACCAACCATTTTTCCAGAAGCAATTCATTAAACAAAGGGCATGGTTAGAAAGTACTTGTCTTGCTGATACCATTGATATAAAATTTGCAAAATTTGGACGTGTGGTTTGAAAGTTATGAATTTTACAAAATCTCATATCTAATAGAAATGTTTCTGTTTTTAAAACGAAGTCTGAGCCACGTGGCTGCTTCCTATTGGGCAAAAATAGTTCGCGTGGATTGATCAGTTCTGGCTGCAGGATCTAACTTAATCGCACGGCACAGATCGCAGGATACCTCTTCGCTTAGATTCTATCATAGTCACTGGATCTACATCCTACGGCTCACAGCGACTGACCATCGAGTGGCGGCGATGAAAGTGGCTGGCGGCTCGTGACGGAGCTTGAGTCTGAGGGTTAGAGAGAGAGGTATAGCCTACCAGGTTCAGGGGTTCGTTGCGATGCTCAACGTGCTCAAGAGGAGGCAGGGGGCGCACGGGGCTGCTGTTAATCGCTCGCCGGAGTTCAAGACGGCGTCGGTTGCGGTCAGTCGTTGTCGATGGTGACGCTACAGAGCACAAGAGAGCAAGTAAACGACGTGGTTAGATTCACAGATGAGTGGGGAGTATCGGAGCATCAAAGAGAAGAGGAGGCGCGGTCAGAATGTTACCAGGGGAGTCGCCGGAGTTAATGCCGAAGGCGGTGGCGCGTTGGCGTCGTCAGAGGCGACGTTCTAGGGCGCGAGCGAACGAGCTGTGGCTACTGTTAGTTGCGCCTGGTGATGGAGAGCACGCTCATGTGGTCGAGGAGGCGAGGGGCGATGGGGTTTGGCCAGAATTCCTCGCAAAGCTCGTCGGAGGCTATGGCGGTGTGTGGATGAATTAGGACGACCTGGGGGCTTCGGTGGGGTGATGTTTGGGGGGAAAGGAAGAGGGGATCCTGGCGATTAAGTGCACATGGTCACGGCGAGGTTTAAGCGAGCCATTTACGCGAATTGAAATGAATTAAAGCGAGGCAAAAACGGCCGACGAGGCGTGGTTGTCACGGGTGAGGAAGAAAGCTGGGCTGTGGGGTCTGCTTGACAGCGAGATAGAGAGGGGTGAGGTGGGGTCTGCTAGTCAGCGACTGAGTGGGTCATGTCCGTGGTGAGAAAAACGTTTCGGGGAGAGGGAGTGGGAGTGGGCTGCTAGGCTAGTTGGGCTGGGTTTGCTGGGCTGGCTTGGCCCTGTTCATTTTTTTTGTTCTGATCATTTTTCTTTTTCCATTTCTATTTATCTGTTTTGATTTAGTTTAATCAATTCAAACATTCATTTGAAATCAAACTTTTGCCAAACTTTGTGAATAATCAATACCTGTTTATTAACACATTCTGAAGTCAAATTTAGAATAATATATTTATTATTTTTAGGGAATATTAATTAATTATGATAGGCCCTAGTATTAATGCAAATAAGTTTTAATAATGTTTTTCAAACTCTATTTGAAATCTAAATCTTTTCAGTAGGTTTTATTTGTTTATTTGGGTGTCAAAATAATTCACCTTGAATTATTTGGAATAATTTTAATATGATTTATTAATCATTTTAAATTGGGTACTTGTCTTTATTCCAATGAAATTAAAATATGGTTTTAATTCCATAAATTTTATTCAAATGATTCTTGTATTTTATTTAAGTCAATTAAATAACTTTTATTTCACTTGGGTAAATTCAAATTATTTTCCCTGATTTGCTTAATCAATTCCAATAGGGATTTTTGTCTTTATTCAAAATAGAATAGGATTTGGTTAATTCCCTCTTAATTAATTTGAAAATTCCTTAACCATTATTTTATTTGGATTTGGATTATATTTATTTCATTTTCTTATGGATTAGGTCAAGATTTTATTTGGTCTTTCAAATATTCTTTATTTAATATTTCTTTCTTTATAAAATCCATATCTTTTTATTTATAGATCCAAACTTGGTGATTCCAATTTGTAAAATCTTATTTAATATTTATTTATCCTTTTAGGATTAATTGCTCACCATTTGATGTGGATTTCTTGATAGTTGCTTTATTAGCTTTGGAAATTCAATTTCCTTATCTTATTAATTTCATAAGATTTTATCTTTGGTTCCCAAATTGATTGAAATCAATTTCTATGGTTTTATAATATTTCTATTTGTCATTCTTAATCATTTGTAAATGTTTGTTGACAAAAGTTTTATATGGATCAAATCCATAGGCTTAGAGATAACTTGGAAATGTTTTTCATCCATTATTGTTTTAGGGTTTTGGTTTATTTTCCAAATGTTTAAATTTCAAGATGCATTTATGGAAAATGCATTCCACTTGATTTGAATTTAGTTGGATTCAAACATTAATCAAAGTTTGTTCAAGATGGGATTTTTAAGTTTCCATTTAGAAACAAAAGTTTCTTTTCACCCTAAATTTCAACAATTTTTTATTTTGTTTATTTATTTTTCACATTACAAAATTTGGAAAATTTTGGGATTTGACAATAGCCCTGATTGTTTGATTGCTTCTTTCTTCCTGAAATATTTTTCCCAGTGCTAGACATGCTGCTTTGCAGAGACTTTTTGATTTTATACAGGGATAAGAAGATAAATTGCCTGAGTCATGGACAAGGTTCTGTGCCTTGATTCATGCACATCCTGGATGTCCATTGCCTAAGAATGAGCTTCTTGATATTTATTATAATGGACTAACTGATGATTCTAGGACATACCTAGATAGCTTTGCTGATTGTTTTTTCAGGAAAATAACCCCTACGGATGTTGAAGAATTAATGGCTAAAGTAAGAAAGAATTATGATGATTGGACTTCAACTAAGATAAATACACCTGAGCCTATTATTCCTGAACCAGTTGTGCCTGAACCAGTTGCAACACCAACACCAAAGAAGAGGGGAGTTATTGCATTAAATGATGAAGTGATGAAGGAAGCTAAGAAGTGTCTAAAGGAGAAAGGTATTAGAGCTGAAGATGTGAAGAATCTACCTCCTATAGAAGAATTATGTAAGCCAATTCCCCACTCATCCACTATTAAGGTACACTCTCTCCAACACTTTGATGAAGGTGATATTCCCTATGGTAAGCTTCCTGATCAATGCTTAGAGGAACTTGACATTTTTATTGTTAAATAAGGTAATTTTAATAAACAAGTTCAAAATCATTTATTGGAAAACTCTAGAGCTATTAAAGAGTTGAAACATATTGTGGAAAGAACTTCTAATGATATTAAAATGCTTTGTAAACACTTTCAAATGGTTCAAACCCAACTCGATCAACTTGCTAAGGTACAAAAGGATATGCTAGTTAATGCCTCAGGAGATAAACATGCTTATGAAATTAGAACTAGGAGTGGTATAGCTACTCAAGATCCTTTCTATCCTGAAGGACACCCTAAAAGAATTGAGTAGGATTCTCAACAAGGTGAAAGTAGTGGTAGTCCTTGTAAGAGAAAGAAGAAGAACATAAAGTAGTTGAGGAACCACTTGAACCTGCTATAGATCCTAATAGTATATATGTCTCTGATGCTGAAACTGAGAGTGGTAATGATAAAAATGATGCTCCTGATAAGGAGGAAGTTGAGGAAGAACCTGAGAAGCACACCAAGAACACCAGGTACACTAAGGAAGACTTTATTGCTAATAAACATGGTAGTGAGAGAGAACCTTGGGTGTAGAAACCTATGCCTTTTCCAGGTAAGAAACACAAGTCAAAGGAGGAAGAACACTACAACAAGTTTTGTGAGTGGATGAAACCTTTATTTTTGCAAATTCCTTTGACTGATGCTATTAAGTTGCCCCCTTAGTCAAAGTATATGAAGAATATTGTCTGTAATAAAAGGAAGATTCCTAATGAGGAAATTTCTACTATGCTTGCTAATTATTCCTTCAATGGTAAGGTTCCAAAGAAACTTGGTGATCCAGGTATAACAACTATTCCTTGCTCTATTAAGAATAATTATGTTAGAACTGCTTTATGTGATATGGGAGCTGGAGTTAGTGTTATGCCTTTTTCTCTCTACAAGAGACTCCAGCTAGAAAAGTTAATACCAACTGATATATCTTTGCAAATGGCTGATAAGTCAACTACTATTCCTGTTGGTATATGTGAGTATGTTCCTATTCAAGTGGCTCATAATTGCTTGGTTTTAACTGATTTTGATGTGCTTGAGATGCCTGAAGATGATAATATGTCTATTATTCTTGGGAGACCTTTTCTTAATACTGTGGTGCTGTCATCAATTGTAATCAAGGAAAAGTAACATTCAATATTAATGACAAAGAGCATATTGTTTATTTCCCCAAGAAGGTTGCTAAAAGCTATTGCCTAAATTCCAGTGAAAATATTGAGAGCATCAAGGTTGGAGAAATATATTGTCCCATTCCACAAGAAAATTTTGAAACTATTATGATTAGGACCATTGCTATCAAGTATGAGGTAACATAATCACCTTGTGGAATGCAAAATTTTGTTTCTTATAAGATTGTTTTGGTAACAAGACATGATCAACCTTGTTAACAAAAGGATTTTAATGAATAAAATAATGTTTTCACTGTGGTTATACTTGCTTTCTTTTACTTTCCTCCTTCCTAGTCTTTTCCTTTTCTTTTGCTAGCTTTGGTTTTGTTAGTTGTTTGCTTGTTAGAATGTCCTAGAACTTCTGTAGTTGGTTTTTGGTTTGCTTTTGCTTCTTCTAAAAAAACTGTTTCTGCGAGAAAATCAATTTTCATACCCTGAAAATTGGCCAAAAATAAAGTTTCCCGAAAAATTCTAGAAAATTCAAAATAAAATTTTCCTCGAAAAAAGGGAAAGAGGGTCACCTGGAGTGACCCAGGGGGCCACCGCAGGCCAGCACACCCCTGGTGGGCGCGACCACCCCCCAGGTGGCGCCTGGCTGGGGTGTGGCCCACCTGGGCCCCTCCAAGGTGTCTCCTCCCAGCCATCTTCTTTCTCTCTCCCAAAAAACACCAAAAAACTTTCTCAAGCTCGAGTTCCTACTGTTCTTGCTCGCGAATTTCAATCTCCTTGCTCAGCCCATCTTTGTTGCTGATTTTTGGAGGGATTGCTCCTTGGTATGTGCCTCCTCCAGTTGTGCAATTAGATTTGTGATTGGTAGATTGTATCTTGAGTATTTTGCTGCTATAGGTGATAGGTTGTGTGAGCTTGCATGCTTGTTCTTTGTTTAGAAATTTCATTTTGATGCATGTGTAGCCCTCTAGCAAGTTCTTATAGTAGTTTCTCATCATTTATCAACTTGGAAATCACTTGGTTAGATGTTTGTCTAAAAATTTCAGAAAAAAGAGGTCATGGACAACCACACATTTGGTAAAATATTTGAGAGTGATGCACCTAGGAGGGCAATGCCTTCAGGATCATCCTCCCGAGCTAGGCCCTCATACAATGAGTATCTCATTACACCGCGATTTGGCGACGAGGGAGATGAGGGGGATGCTCACCCTTCCACCTTTCCTTGCCAAACCTTTTTGCGGGCTGCTGGGATTCTTGATGATTTTATAACCTTGGTTTGGAGGGTTGGACTAACAAGGTATATGCAGGATGAGAGCGTGCAATATGCAACGCTCACTAAAACATTTGTGGGGAGCTTTTCTTTTAATAACAGTTTGTTCAAGCCAGATGTGTCTTTCAAAATTTATGGCAAGCCTTACACCATGACATTGAAGAAATTTTGTGAGGCCTTGGGACTTGGTACATCTGGGTCGGCGAAGAAGATTCTAGCTCAACTCGCTGATTTGTTGGAGCTCTACCGCGGGATAACCAATGATGATGACCGTAGAGCCCAACAGGGAAAGATAAGAAATATTCAACTCCCAGCCATCAGGTACTTTGCTTATTATCTTTCCACTAGTGTTCTTTGTAGGGAGAACACTAGTAATATTTCCAACTATCATTTAGCCTTCATAGCTGCTGCACTTAACAATGAAACTAAGTACAATCTTGGTTCTCTCATTGCTCGTCGCTTAGCTGCTAAGGGACCCATTTATGGGGGAATTATTGATGCACGTGTTGGTGCTGCCTTGGACCTTGCTGTTGATCCAAATGATACAGTTTTGGCCCCTCAGAGGCTTGATCTTGCTGCCATGAAGGCATATCACTTTGTCACTGCTGGCTCTACCCTTGAGAGCTTGGTTTATAGAATGATGTTTATTGACGGGGAAGAGAGAGAGATCCCTCTCCCCCAAACCACTTTGTTCAGTATTTCCCAGGGACCTTTGTCACGCTCCAAGGAGGAGATGGATGACAAGCTGCGCATTCTTGGCTTCCATGGACACTATTAGGGGGACGCGCCCTCATATGACCCCTCTGTGTACTACACAGGTGAGTCCTCGAGTTCGTACCAGGATGAAGGGGCCTCCTCGTATTACGGAGGTGCACCTTCTTGGGCACCATGGAGTTGAGCCCCACTTAGGCCAAAAGCCTAAGCTTGGGGGGAGTTATACCGACAACACACTCACCTATATATCATGTTCGGTCGGTTCTTTGTATATCCATTTTTTCGCTTTCTTTTTTGTTTTTATTTCTGCTTTCCCAAAACACAAATAATACCAAAAATATTTTCATTGTTTCTCTTGGTTTGTTTCTTTGCTTTTTAGCTTTGGTTTGCCTTAAAGAAAAAATCCAAAAAGATTTTGCTTCGTTTTTTTTGGTTTTGTTTGCTTGTTTGAAACAATCAAAAACACCAAAAGTATTTGTTGTTCTTCTTTGGTTTTGTGAGTGTAAACACCCGGATTTTTCAATCCTAGATGCCTCTTATGCCATACATCGCAATCCCAGGATTACCATTTTTGCGAGACATAACAGAATTGGATACCATAGTACTTCATCCATTACAACGATACATAATTTCTTACACAAATAGGGATCTCATGATCCAGTTCTTAATACAACATCAAGCAGCGGAATACATAATAATAACGGTAGCGTAGGCGAAGCTCCATCTTCGGGGTCACAGGCAATGCTGACGATGGGAGATGATCCTAGTTGTCATAACCTTCCTGAAGTCCATCCTCCAGGTACTCCTCTTCATAGTCTGGCCATGGGAATAGCCAGGGACAAAGCCATGAGTACTCTTTAAGTACTCGCAAACTAATACTAACAGGTAAGGGTTTTTGGATGATAGGACACTAGGCTCTAGGGTTGTTTTGTAAAAATCCAGGTTTATCCTTACTAAGTTCCAAAACTAGTCACAATTTATTAACTCCTAAGTGGGATCTTGTAATTCAGGTCACAACTCTGTTGTGGTCAAGTCAAAGTCTCAATTCGTTTCACAAGTCATTTTGAAAAGTCCACGGGGAACAAGATGGCCACTAACTGTCCATAATCATGACGCTATTCGAATAGTTTGAGATTCTGCAGAGATTGTACACTTTCACCACAACATTCGATACATCCGTCAGGAACAAATCCTGAATTCACCATACTCAGTATGCGGATAATCAATCCTAACCTTTCAATTACACTTCCTAGCATCAGCACCTCTCCTGTGAGTTTGGCCTCCCAACCATGACCACTGTCATCTTGGGTACTGCACAGGTGGACAATCTTCACAAGGTAGCCTCGGCTCAGACCTTGGCCACGAGGGAACTAATACTAAGGTATATAAGTTTCCAGTCAAGCCCTACCCAAAATTCGGGTATTGTGGTTGTACGATAAAATTGGAATGGTATCGCATCCAGACAACCATCAGTTTTATAAAGGGCTAAGGCTCATGCCTCAACATTTTTATCACCCAAAATCATCAAGTGTTTGGAAACACATGTCCAAAACATTTCAGTAGAATGATCCATCATTCCAAGGTTTTCATAACCATTTTTCCACCAAGTATTCCCATCTAAGGTTGATCCAGTTTTATGCTTAGCACTAGCATCTACAGGTGGGGGTAATAATGATGAGGGGTGGTAACTAGTGGGGTTTCACTAAGTCCAACATTATATCTTAGGCTGAGATCAGGGTCTCTAGCTTAGGCCAAATTTTATGCTCTTTAGGCAAACTTGAGCACAACTGTCTAATATCTACCAAACTCTTAGGTAGACTCTAAGTAAGCTTTGATAAAGAAATAAAGTAAGAAGCTTGCTATAAAATTAGGATTGGTTTAACAAGTGGGTATGATCACTTATGCTTAAGGCATATAGTATTCATATCACAAGTATGGGTTTGTGGCAATAATAGGGGATTTTCCAAGGGTTGGCTTGCACCAATGTCAATATAAGCTTGCATAGGTATAGTATCTTGCAAGTGTTAGCTTGCACATTCACTAGTAGTATTAGGCTTGCCTTGTGCAGAGCAGTGGTTGAAGTTCTCCTCAGCTTCTTCTTCGTAGTATCCTCCTTCCTCCTCGTATCCTTGGTCGGTACTAGCGTCTATGAATAAATACGAGGTACACAATCACCAAAAAATACTTAACTACTTGCAATCATTACACACAAGGGTCCTATAGATGATCTAGCATCATCTCTAACATTACAAGGTTAAGGCTTGGTTTAAATCTTTTTATTTTAGAAAAGTAATTTCTACTCAATGAGAAACTACTTAAGATTTAATATTCTCGAAACTAAACATGGGATCATGTTGACAGATGTCATCACCACATATTGTAGTCCAAGAGAATGTGATTTAAAGTGGTGTCACAATTTAATAATGTTTTACCCTTTTATTTTAATTAATTAAAGTGGCTAGAAATGCTTATGAAGCATTCTTTTATTCCTTAAACATTATTTCTGCAAGTAAACCTATATATTTTTATATATTCTGAAAGGTATGGTTAAATGTGATTTTTGAGAGTTGGAATCAACTCAAAAGCTTTTATGGTTTAAATTTGAAAAATGTTTGAATGCAGAAAAGCTTCTGCCTTGTTATTTTTGCTAAGGTTGATCTACTGATCCAAATGACTTGAATCCAACGGGCTTGGATTAAGCATTCACAGACCTTTCCAACAAAATTGGTTTCATCCAATTTGGTGCACTGAATCGATCTAGGTTGATTTTTGAAGTTGGGTACAGAAGTGTGTTTGAATTTAAAAAGAAAAGGTTTAATTTGAATTGCTGGGCTGCGCGGGAAATTCTAACGGGCCGGCCTGCTACGCGCAATGCTCCCGCGGGCTGCATAAGTGGGTGTCCCCACTCGTCAGTGACACGGGGCTGGGCAAAGCGGTATGGGGTGATGTGGGTCGTTCGATCTAGTTCTAATCCAACGACTGAGGGTCATCATCGACGCGAGACAGCTCCGGCGAGAACGAAACCTAGCGCGGCCAGTGAGGGGTGCTGGGGGCTCACCGGGGTACGGGCGAGGGTCGGCGAGGCGGGCGAACGACGAAGTCGACGACGGCGAACCTCCCTGCAGGTGGCTTCTCCTAGGGCGGCTCAATCGCTGGCTCCTTCTTCTCCAGAGGCGGCGGGCTTCGATGAAATTCGGCGGCGGTGCTCGCCTTGCTCGAGGATGGTGTGGCACGGTCGGTGGGAGAGGGGAGTGAGATGGTGTGATGAATTGCATGGGTGGCCTCTATTTATAGTCGAGCGAAGCGACCGTCGGGGCGCAAGGTGAGCTCATCGGGGGCGACGTTACAGGCGGCTAATGGCATGGGCACGGGTAGGGGACGGTGTTGTGTCTCTTGACGATGCTCAACGGCATGGTCGCGAGGCATGGGGCGGCAAACAGGGGTGTCGCTGGTGTCCGGGTCGTGGTGATCGTGTGCGTAGCAGAGTGGCGACGCTGGTCTGTGTCGCTGGTCGTGGGTGGCGCTCGGCGCACGCTTCTGCAAGAAGTGTCTCCAGGGCTTGGCAACGCTCGCGGCTGGGATAGGCAGTGGCGGTGGACGGTGGGCTGCCTCCCAGACATGATGGCTAGGCTTGCTGCTGCTCCTAGCTTGCTGTCCACAATGGGGTGACATGGGTGTGCTCGGCTATTCACCATTAATGGCAATGGCAAGCTCACAGGGGTGCTAGTGTTGGGCTAATCTTTCTAGATGATCTACTGAGCTGTGTGTGAGTTAACTAGGGAACAAGTTAGGCAAGAATCACTGCACACTATAGTGTTTGTGGTTTTGTTTGATTTGTGTCTGCAACCTGTTTGATGAAATGGCCGCATGAACTCAAGTTTTGAATTTTGAAATGATTTTTGGTGGGTTTGCTAGATTGGTTCTGGTGAGTCTGAAGATGCTTGGGTTTTGAAAATTGAGCTTGTTTGGGTGGGTTTTGGAAAAGTGGGATCTTCCCATATGAAGAAGATTCAATTTTGAAATGTCATTTAAACTATGTATTTGAAAGTTTCTGGATGATCACAAAGTGGGCGTTGATACTCTGTTGTGAGTACATTCAAGGGGTGCAAAGATCCAGAAAAGTTTCTGTTAGGTTCTGAAAGTTTGAGATAGCCAAAGTAGGCATGGGAGTTAAATTGGTCAAAATGACAATTCACTTAATATTTTTTTTTTGATTTACTTGTCTTTAGGAAAAGTGTGGGAAATATTTTAGATGATGTTATTTTCACCTAAGAAACATTTTACAACCAATGGATCACACAAACAAGGTGGGTTTAAAGGATTTCAAAAATCTATGCATTCTCATATGCATACATTCATGAGTTGATTTAGAAAAGTTTTTGTTAACCCTAAACTTGATGATTAGTGTTTGTTGATCTAAGTTTGATATTTTTGGGATGTTACAAACCTTCCCCCCTTAAACAAAATCTCGTCCCGAGATTTGAAAAAGGCCGAAAAGATTACCTATGATTTGAAGAGATCGGGAAACTCCGTCCTGATGTGATCTTCGCGCTCCCAGGTAGCTTCCTCTTCTGTGTGATTGCTCCATTGAATCTTGAGAAACTTGATGCTCCGGGTTCTGGTAGTTCGAAAGGCTTCCTCCAATATACGGATGGGCACTTCGGGATAGGTCAGGTCATCATTGATCTCTATGGTCCGGTGGTCGATATTCTTGAACACTTCGGTCTTCTCGGGGACTTCGAGACACTTGCGAAGTAACGAGATATGGAACACATTGTGCACAGCTGACATCTCTTCAGGTAGCTCCAGTTGATAAGATACTTCTCCTCGACGGTTCAAAATTTTGAAAGGTCCGATATATCTCGGGGCTAACTTTCCTTTGAGTTGGAAACGTTGCATTCCCTTCAATGGCGACACTTTCAGATAAACAAAATCTCCGATGTTGAAGGCGAGGTCTCGACGTCTCTTGTCGGCATAACTCTTCTGTCGGGATTGGGCTGTCTTGAGATGCTCATGAGTCTTGTGAACCTTCTCTTCTGCTTCTCGTAGGATGTCGGGTCTGAAGATCTGACTCTCTCCTACTTCCGACCAGTTCAAAGGGGTGCGGCACTTTCTTCCGTACATGAATTCAAATGGGGCCATTTGCAAACTGGCTTGGTAACTATTGTTGTAAGAAAATTCTGCAAAAGGCTGACAGTCTTCCCATTTGGATCCATATTCTAACACACATGCTCTCAGCATATCCTCGAGTATTTGATTTACTCGCTCAGTTTGTCCATCGGTCTGAGGGTGATACGCAATACTGAAATCTAGGCGGGTTCCTAAACCTTCTTGGACTTTCTTCCATAATCTCGAGGTAAACTGAGTTCCTCGATCCGATACTATGTTCTTGGGGACTCCATGCAAACTAACTATTCTAGCGATGTACAACTCGGCTAGCTTCGAACTCTGATAGGTGGTTTTGACAGGCAAGAAATGGGCGACTTTGGATAATCTGTCCACTATGACCCAAATAGAGTCATTTCCCTTACTAGAAGTAGGTAGTCCAGTGATAAAGTCCATTCCTACAGAATCCCATTTCCATTCCGGAATTTGCAAGGGTTGCAACAATCCAGCGGGTCTTTGATGTCCTGCCTTGACTCGCTGACATATGTCACACTTGGCGATATAGCTTCCGATTTCTCTCTTTATCTTATGCCACCAAAATTGCTCTTTCAAATCTTGATACATCTTAGTTCCTCCGGGATGGATAGAATAAAGAGTATCATGAGCCTCCTTCAAGATAACTTCTTTCAACTCCGAATCTGCTGGTACACAAAGGCGTCCTTTGTACCACAAAACTCCTTCTTCGTCCTCGGTGAATCCGGGTACTTTGCCTGTACCGATACGACGCTTGATTCCATCGATACTAGCATTTCCTTTCTGCGCCTCTTTAATCTGACTGATCAAAGTGGGCTGAAGTTCTATGCTAGCCAAAAATCCTTCACTTACTAACTCTATTCGAAAATCTTCCATCTCTTTGTGCAAACTTGGTTGCTCCATTAAAATCATGGAGTTCAAGCGGCACGGCAATCTGCTAAGGGCATCGGCTACCACATTGGCTTTTCCAGGGTGATAGTGAATGTCCAGGTCATAATCCTTGATTAGTTCAATCCATCTTCTCTGCCTCATATTCAGCTCCTTCTGAGTGAATATATACTTTAGGCTCTTGTGATCCGAATAAATCTCACAATGGTTTCCCATTAGGTAATGTCGCCATGTCTTTAGGGCTAGAACTACGGCTGCGAGTTCGAGGTCATGGGTTGGGTAATTTTGCTCATATTGCTTCAATTGTCGTGATAGATAGGATATAACTATGCCTTCTTGCATTGGCACACATCCGAGACCAATCTTGGATGCGTCACAATACACATCGAAGGGCTTCGTGATATCCGGCATAATCAAGATCGGGGCTGAAATTAATCTCCTCTTGAGTTCTTGAAAACTCGCTTCACACTTGTCTGTCCATTCAAACTTCCTGTCCTTCTTCAGCAATTGGGTCATGGGTCGGGCGATACTCGAGAATCCTTCTACGAATTTGCGGTAATATCCCGCCAATCCGAGAAAAGCACGAACTTGGGTTTGAGTGGTTGGGGCTTGCCAATCTTCTACATCTTTCACTTTGGCAGGGTCAACGGCAATTCCTCCGGCTGATACAATGTGACCGAGGAATCCTACTTCCTGTAACCAGAATTCACATTTGCTAAACTTTGCATACAACTGATGCTCTCTAAGGGTTCCAAGAATGGTCCTTAGGTGTAGCTCATGTTCTTCTTCTGATTTGGAATAAATCAGAATGTCATCGATGAAAACAACGACAAACTTATCCAGGAAGTCCATAAAAATCTTATTCATGAGATTCATGAAATAAGCGGGGGCATTGGTTAATCCAAAAGACATGATCAGTATACTGCATAATCCATATCGGGTGGTAAAGGCGGTCTTTGGAATATCCTCTGCATTTAATTTTGAGTTGATGATAGCCAGTTCTAAGATCAATCTTAGAAAACACTTGGGCACCGGTCAACTGATCAAACAAATCTTCTATCTTGGGCAAGGGGTACTTGTTCTTGATGGTGACGTCATTCAACTTCCGATAATCCGTACACAGACGGTTACCTCCATCTTTCTTGTCCACAAACAAGACAGGTGATCTCCATGGTGACGCACTTGGTTGAATCAATCTGATTTCCAACATGGAATCCAGTTGCTTCTTCAGTTCTTCTAGTTCTGACGGGTTCATACTATAGGGTCTCTGGGCTATGGGTCTTGTTTCGGGGATTAGTTCGATGATAAACTCGATATCCCGATCCGGGGCATACCGCAAAACATCCGAAATACATCGGGGTATTCACAGACTATCCGGACTTGGTCAATGGTAGGTTGGGCTAGACTCTTGTTACACTTGAATTGGCGAGGTAAGGTTTCAGATATATGCTCGACTGATATTCCGGTGGTACTGGTCATGGTGATGGCCTTCTTGGCACAGTCAATCAATCCTTTATGTTTGGACATCCAATCCATTCCTAGTACTACTTCCAAACCTTTAGTTCCGAGTACTATTAGATTAGAATAAAAATCTATGCCATGGATTCGGATAGGGACGGCTTTGCAAATTTGCCTAGCCTTGGTGGTTGATCCGGGAATTTGTACTATCATCACATGCTTCAATTTGGTTGGTTGAATTTTACTAGTGCAGGCAAATTCTTCGGTGACAAATGAATGCGATGCACCAGAATCAAACAACACTCTTGCAAGTACTAAATTAACAGAAAACATACCCAGCACGACGTCTGGCGCTTCCTGAGCTTCTTCAGCATGCATGAGAAAAAGACGGCCATTGCGGTTGAGTGAATTCCCTGGGGCAAATCTTCTTCCTGGCTGGACACGACGCTGCTGCTGAGCTAGGACATTGGTATTAGGGGCTGTAGCATTCTTCTTGTTGGGACACTCGTTGGAATAGTGGCCTTTGTTTCCACAGTCATAACAGGTCACTTGTGACTTGTCCTTGGCTGCGACAGGCACAGCATTGCTTCCAGTCCTTAGGGCAGTGTTGGGGTTGGTGGTAGCATTGTTGGGGTTGAACTTTGGTGAGGCACGGGTGAAATTGCTAGAGTTGCCGGGGTTGTTGTGATTTCCTCCGGGTCTAGGGTTTCCACGGTTGGGATAGGTGGGACGGGTCATAGGGGGTCTATTGGTTCTTGGGGCAAATCCTGGAGATGGGTTGGGGCGATACTTTGGGGTCTGATGGGTTCCTGGTTGATGCATCATGCGACGCTTGCGGTTCTCATTGGCCTGGTTGATCTTTCCTTCCATTTGGATAGCAGAGTCTACAAGGGCTTCAATATCAGCAAAGGGGATATTGACTAACACCGTCTGCATCTCGTCATGCAGACCATTCAGGAACCTTTCCTTCTTCTTGGCTTCGGTGTCTATCTCATCCGGGGCATACCTAGCTAATGACAAAAATTTGTCACGGTATTCCACGACAGTCATCCTTCCTTGCTTCAACTCTCTGAAGTCATCTCTCATTCTCTTAATCAAACCTGGTGGCACATGGGTTCTGCTAAACTTGACCTTGAATTCCTCCCAGGTCATCATCTGGCCTCCGGTCATGGCACAAACACTGTTCCACCATGCCCTGGCATCTCCGGCTAGATAATGGGTGGCGAACAAGACTTTCTCGTTGGCTTCCACTCCTACTACTTCTAAGTTATTTTCCATGGTTTGCAGCCAATCATCGGCGTCTAGGGGTTCTTCCGACTTAGTGAAAACGGGTGGGTTGGTATTCTAGAAATTCTTGAGCTTAGATCCGTGGTTGTCCTGATTTCCATGGCCTTGGTTGTTATGGGCTAGCTGGGCTATCTGTTGCAGAGTGGCTAGGTTGGCTTGACGTTCCGCTCTTTTAGCTTCGCGGTCAGAAGTCAACATTTGCAGGATCTGCAACATCGGGTCCGGGGCTGAACCACTTCCTCCACGTGGCATCTGAAGATTGATATAGATCATGAGAAAAGAGGGAAATTTCTAAGGTTTTGGGTCTTTGAAAAGTTTTTAGAGTTTGACTCAGGCTTTTCTAGCAACTTGCTTTTTCATTCATTCACTCATAGCACACAATACAACACACACCACAACAAGGAAAACAGATGGTTTTAAGAACCATTCTGGAATCTACGATACAGTGGGACCGACTACTACTCACTACGCTAGTGCTCAGTGCTACTACTCCTCGGAGTCTGTGGCTTCATCATCTTCATCATCATCGATGAAGGCGAAATCGTCCTCATCGGTGAAGAAGTCCATGGCCTGATCCTCCAGAAAATCATCGTCATCGCTGAGATAAGAGTAAGGGTCTCCACGAAGATCTTCTCCGGCATTCTCCCTTTCCTCTAACTGCATGTCTCTCTCGTGGATGGTCTCTTCCAGAGATGAGATGCGATGGCGAAGACGAGCAATAATGCGCTCCTTATTGTCAAGCTGACAGCGGCAAGACTTGCGATCCTTTGCTAGTAGGGCGATGGTCTGATCCTTCGTCTTGATGATGGCAGACTTGTGGTTGCAATAGTCACGGCAGTTGTCCAACTCCTGCTGACGGTCATACATCATGAAGCTAAGGTGGTCCAATTGAGTCTTCAGCTCGGGGTGGTAAGGGGATTCCAGTGGTTGTCCATTTGCATCACGCCTTGGGGAAAACTCAAAGCGAGTACCCTTGATCTGATTGATGCTTTGCCCACACAGACGGGAAAGAGATTCCTGCATTGCTCTGGCAAGTCCGTCGAGCCAGTTGTTCTCTCTTAAGGTGAACTGAATTCCTTCCGCAGTGGGAGGTTCAATCTTTCCTCGGAGACTTGCAACAATTAGCCACTGCAGATCTTCTCCTCCTTGATCATTGAGCTGAGCTCCGAAGAACTCGGGGTGTGGATGCTCCAGAAGTTCCGAAAGCTGATCCAGATCCCTCTCAAAGATAAGGTCTCCTCCATTCCCAAGTTGATAAAACTTTCTGTACTTCACGTCCATCTATAAAAATAGAGGATGAGTAGATTAGCAGAGTGATCAAGTGTGTCAAATTTTTATCTATTTTGTAAGAGTTTTTGAGGAACATGAGGTTTTATGAAAGAATTAAAGAGATAAGAATGAGAATAGGTTTTTGTAAATATTTGCTTTGGTTTTTGAAACTAAGTTTTTGGTTCAACGTCCAACCTAACTAGGGTCTCCTATGGTCAGGATGGCTCTGATACCAACTTGTCAACACCCGGATTTTTCAATCCTAGATGCCTGTTATGCCATACATCGCAATCCCAGGATTACCATTTTTGCGAGACATAACAGAATTGGATACCATAGTACTTCATCCATTACAATGATACATAAGTTCTTACACAAATAGGGATCTCATGATCCAGTTCTTAATACAACATCAAGCAGCGGAATACGTAATAATAACGGTAGCATAGGCGAAGCTCCATCTTCAGGGTCACGGGCAATGCTGACGATGGGAGATGATCCTAGTTGTCGTAACCTTCCTGGAGTCCATCCTCCAGGTACTCCTCTTCATAGTCTGGCCATGGGAATAGCCAGGGACAAAGCCATGAGTACTCTTTAAGTACTCGCAAACTAATACTAACAGGTAAGGGGTTTTTGAATGATAGGACACTAGGCTCTAGGGTTGTTTTGCAAAAAGCCAGGTTTATCCTTACTAAGTTCCAAAACTAGTCACAATTTATTAACTCCTAAGTGGGATCTTGTAATTCAGGTCACAACTCTGTTGTGGTCAAGTCAAAGTCTCAATTCGTTTCACAAGTCATTTTGAAAAGTCTGACGGGGGAACAGTATGGCCACTCCAACTGTCCATAACATGAGACGGCTATTCGAATAGTTTGACACTCTGCAGAGATTGTACACTTTCACCACAACATTCGATACATCCGTCAGGAACAAATCCTGAATTCACCATACTCAGTATGCGGATAATCAATCCTAACCTTTCAATTACACTCCCTAGCATCAGCACCTCTCCTGTGAGTTTGGCCTCCCAACCATGACCACTGTCATCTTGGTACTGCTGCAGTGGACAATCTTCACAAGGTAGCCTCGGCTCAGACCTTGGCATGAGGAACTAATACTAAGGTATATAAGTTTCCAGTCAAGCCCTACCCAAAATTCGGGTATTGTGGTTGTACGATAAAATTGGAATGGTATCGCATCCAGACAACCATCAGTTTTATAAAGGGCTAAAGCTCATGCCTCAACATTTTTATCACCCAAAATCATCAAGTGTTTGGAAACACATGTCCAAAACATTTCAGTAGAATGATCCATCATTCCAAGGTTTTCATAACCATTTTTCCACCAAGTATTCCCATCTAAGGTTGATCCAGTTTTATGCTTAGCACTAGCATCTACTGGTGGGGGTAATAATGATGAGGGGTGGTAACTAGTGGGGTTTCACTAAGTCCAACATTATATCTTAGGCTGAGATCAGGGTCTCTAGCTTAGGCCAAATTTTATGCTCTTTAGGCAAACTTGAGCACAACTGTCTAATATCTACCAAACTCTTAGGTAGACTCTAAGTAAGCTTTGATAAAGAAATAAAGTAAGAAGCTTGCTATAAAACTAGGATTGGTTTAACAAGTGGGTATGATCACTTATGCTTAAGGCATATAGTATTCATATCACAAGTATGGGTTTGTGGCAATAATAGGGGATTTTGCAAGGGTTAGCTTGCATCAATGTCAATATAAGCTTGCATAGGTATAGTATCTTGCAAGTGTTAGCTTGCACATTCACTAGTAGTATTAGGCTTGCCTTGTGCAGAGCAGTGGTTGAAGTTCTCCTCGGCTTCTTCTTCGTAGTATCCTCCTTCCTCCTCGTATCCTTGGTCGGTACTAGCGTCTATGAATAAATACGAGGTACACAATCACCAAACAATACTTAACTACTTGCAATCATTACACACAAGGGTCCTATAGATGATCTAGCATCATCTCTAACATTACAAGATTAAGGCTTGGTTTAAATCTTTTTATTTTAGAAAAGTAATTTCTACTCAATGAGAAACTACTTAAGATTTAATATTCTCCAAACTAAACATGGGATCATGTTGACAGATGTCATCACCACATATTGTAGTCCAAGAGAATGTGATTTAAAGTGGTGTCACAATTTAATAATGTTTTACCCTTTTATTTTAATTAATTAAAGTGGCTAGAAATGCTTATGAAGCATTCTTTTATTCCTTGAACATTATTTCTGCAAGTAAACCTATATATTTTTATATATTCTGAAAGGTATGGTTAAATGTGATTTTTGAGAGTTGGAATCAACTCAAAAGCTTTTATGGTTTAAATTTGAAAAATGTTTGAATGCAGAAAAGCTTCTGCCTTGTTATTTTTGCTAAGGTTGATCTACTGATCCAAATGACTTGAATCCAACGGGCTTGGATTAAGCATTCACAGACCTTTCCAACAAAATTGGTTTCATCCAATTTGGTGCACTGAATCGATCTAGGTTGATTTTTGAAGTTGGGTACAGAAGTGTGTTTGAATTTAAAAAGAAAAGGTTTAATTTGAATTGCTGGGCTGCGCGGGAAATTCTAACGGGCCGGCCTGCTACGCGCAATGCTCCCGCGGGCTGCATAAGTGGGTGTCCCCACTCGTCAGTGACACGGGGCTGGGCAAAGCGGTATGGGGTGATGTGGGTCGTTCGATCTAGTTCTAATCCAACGACTGAGGGTCATCATCGACGCGAGACAGCTCCGGCGAGAACGAAACCTAGCGCGGCCAGTGAGGGGTGCTGGGGGCTCACCGGGGTACGGGCGAGGGTCAGCGAGGCGGGCGAACGACGAAGTCGACGACGGCGAACCTCCTGGTACCGGTGGCTTCTCCTAGGGCGGCTCCAATCGCTGGCTCCCTTCTTCTCCAGAGGCGGCGGGCTCCGATGAAATTCCGGCGAGGCGGTGCTCGCCTTGCTCTGAGGATGGTGTGGCACGGTCAGTGGGGAGAGGGGAGTGAGATGGTGTGATGAATTCGTGCGGGGGTGGCCTCTATTTATAGTCGAGCGAAGCGACCGTCGGGGCGCAAGGTGAGCTCGTCGGGGGCGACGTTACAGGCGGCTAATGGCATGGGCACGGGTAGGGGACGGTGTTGTGTCTCTTGACGATGCTCAACGGCATGGTCGCGAGGCATGGGGCGGCAAACAGGGGTGTCTGGCGGTGTCCTGGGTCAGTGGTGATCGTGTGTGCGCGTGGTGAGGGCGGCACGCGGTCTGTTGTCGCTGGTCGTGGGTGGCGCTCTGGCGCACGCTCGGCAAGGTCTGGGCGTGTCTCGTGCGCGTGGTCCAGGGCTTGGCAACGCTCGCGGCTGGGATAGGCAGTGGCGGTGGATGGTGGGCTGCCTCCCAGACATGATGGCTAGGCTTGCTGCTGCTCCTAGCTTGCTGTCCACAATGGGGTGACATGGGTGTGCTCGGCTATTCACCATTAATGGCAATGGCAAGCTCATAGGGGTGCTAGTGTTGGGCTAATCTTTCTAGATGATCTACTGAGCTGTGTGTGAGTTAACTAGGGAACAAGTTAGGCAAGAATCACTGCACACTATAGTGTTTGTGGTTTTGTTTGATTTGTGTCTGCAACCTGTTTGATGAAATGGCCGCATGAACTCAAGTTTTGAATTTTGAAATGATTTTTGGTGGATTTGCTAGATTGGTTCTGGTGAGTCTGCAGATGCTTGGGTTTTGAAAATTGAGCTTGTTTGGGTGGGTTTTGGAAAAGTGGGATCTTCCCATATGAAGAAGATTCAATTTTGAAATGTCATTTAAACTATGTATTTGAAAGTTTCTGGATGATCACAAAGTGGGCCTTGATACTCTGTTGTGAGTACATTCAAGGGGTGCAAAGATCCAGAAAAGTTTCTGTTAGGTTCTGAAAGTTTGAGATAGCCAAAGTAGGCATGGGAGTTAAATTGGTCAAAATGACAATTCACTTAATATTTTTTTTGATTTACTTATCTTTAGGAAAAGTGTGGGAAATGTTTTAGATGATGTTATTTTCACCTAAGAAACATTTTACAAGCAATGGATCACACAAACAAGGTGGGTTTAAAGGATTTCAAAAATCTATGCATTCTCATATGCATACATTCATGAGTTGATTTAGAAAAGTTTTTGTTAACCCTAAACTTGATGATTAGTGTTTGTTGATCTAAGTTTGATATTTTTGGGATGTTACAGTGAGTTCTTTGCAGGGTTCAGCCGTCCGTAGTGGATTTTGGTTTCATGTTATTATTCAAGTCGCACAAGTGAAGGGCAATAATGAAGATTAAGACAACTCGAGGTGTGGTAAGAGGCTGGTAATAAACTCTATTTGTTTTCATTTTTTGTACATATACTCATTATTGTGAGCATGCTTAGTCTGTTCACGTAAGGTGTATGTTACTGATGGATGCTTAGTAGTTCTTGTTTGTCTGTGATTAGTTCTAGCTTGCTAATAGTTTGTAGCATGTCATAGGAATGTTTGCTTGCATTGTTTTATTCATATTTTGGTATGATATTGTGGTATCCTCCTCTAAATGTTTCATGTGAATCGACTTGGCACATGCTCGCGCATGCATATGACTAAACAATAGTCAGTAAGCCTCGATGATTTATTTTGCCTCAGAGTTCTTGTATCACTTTCATGCCATAATTAGTCCTGTTTTTTTGCAAGCATGATTATGACAGCTATTGCTCTCTCGTTTGTCACTCCCTCTCTATTGCTAGCCTTCACTTGCACTGAGTACGAGCTCTACTTGTGCATCCAACTCCCCAAAACCAATATTGCCAACAGTGTCCACCATACCTACCTATTAGCATCATATGTTATTCAGTGCATATTCATTATGCCTTGTTTTCTTCCAAATAAAATGTTTGTCTTTTTTGGGAAAGTTAGTTAGTAAAGCTCTCACGAACTTGATGGCACACTTTATTTCTTGCACTTAATAATCCTGAACCATTATGACTTGTCCATGAAAGTTATATGCTTGCAAATTATAGGCTGGGAGTTAGCAGAACCGTGTGGATATATATCCAGGTGATACCTTGCTCTTTTGTGTGCAGATGTCATCGGTGTGAAATAAAAGGGGAGCTTGTAAGTTCATGGAGTATATATATGTGTTAGAGAAATGCCTAGGCCGCTAGCCTAAGCCATGCCTAATCATGGTGGAAACTTGCAGCATCACCATAATGAGCATCTATGAAGCATCCTCAATAAAAATCTATGCTCATAGTAAATAAAAATATCGCCGAGATGTTCATTGTCTGCTTGCCTTGTCATTGTGATCACGTGATAGCTCCTGTATCATGTGCAAGGTGTACCATGTTGGCGGCTCTCTATGATATGCGTGTATTTACAATGATAAGAACTTAGAGGTCACCAAAGTTGAGTAGCATGCGGAGCGGCTCTCGTACTCAAGGGACATGTGATTTCCAGTTTATGGTCTGTCAAACATATAACTCAGATTGGACCTCACTTTCACCTTAACCACATAAAAATGCCTATGATAGGGGCAATGAGAGCTCAAAGCTAGTGAGTACCTTACTTTTAGCATTTGGAAGCCTTTCAAACTTTTCAAAACGTTTTCACTTCTTTCTTGAGTCACCACTTATTCTATGAGCACCTTCTTGAGAGCATAGTTGTAATTCTTGTGTCTTTCTCAAAACTTGGTTAATTATGTCATGACTTTGATGCTTGTATCTCTGATATCTTTACCTCTAGTCTTCATGTGAACTTCAGAGGTGCCTTGGCATTTATATTGTGCTCTACAAACAAAGGCAAGCGAGATACCACTCTATCATACCTTTGTATGAGCATTGCAATGTTGCTTATGTTTATGTTCCATGTTACTTATTATTATTGAGTTGGTTTCTCTTCATAGCTTGCAATGACTATTGAGTAGAATTAGTTGCATACTTCTTACTATGAATGGTTTAAGTATCTACTCCTGTGCTGAGAATATATACACCATGTGAAGCAAATGTGTTCGTGAAAGTTCTTTTATCGCACTCTGTTTTCAACTAAATTGCTTGAGGACAAGCAATAAGCTAAGCTTGGTGGGAGTTGATACGTACAAAACGTATCTACTTTCCCGAACACTTTTGCTATTGTTTCTCCTCTAAACATGTGTGATTTGGATACAACTAACACGGACTGACGCTGTTTTCAGCAGAATTACTTTGGTGTCTAGTTTTTGTGCAGAAAATCAACTATTAGGAAAAATCCTAGAAAATATGCCAAAAATCCTATTTCACCAGAAGATCCACAGAGCTAGAGTACGAGACGGAGTGGAGTCCTGGGGGGCCACACCCCTGCCAGGCGCGGGCCAGGCCTGACCGCGCCTAGGGGTTGCGGCCACCCCAGGGACCCCCCCGTCCTCCCTCTTCGCCTATAAGTTGCCTTCTGAGCTAAAAACTCAGGGGGGTTCGTTGTTTTTTCAAAAAGAGTTCCGCAGCACCGCCACCACCAGAAACCAAGATTCGGATCCAGAAACTCCGTTCTGGCACCCTGCCGGTACGGGGAATTTGGAGAGGATCATTGCCATCGTCATCACCAACACCTCTCCATCAACCATCAATGTTTCCCTCATCCATGAGTGAGTAATCCCCAGTGTAGGCCATGGGGATGGTAGGGATTGGATTAGTTCTATCATGTAATCGAATAAGATTGTTAGGGCATAGTGCCTAGTATCTCTATTAGTGCTATTTGACTTTGTTGCAACTTGTTGTGCTTAATGCTTGTCACTAGGGCCCGAGTGCCATGATCTCAGATCTGAACTTATTATTGAATCATTATGATAGTATTGTTTGTGATCTTATCTGCAAGTTGTGTACACATATCATTGTCCAGATCGAGAGGTCCCGAAGTGATAGAAATTGGGACAACCGGAGGGGATGGCTGTGGTGTGAGGATCACATGTGTTCACGGAGTGTTAATCCTTTGCTCTGGTGCTCTATTAAAAGGAGAACCTTAATTTCCAGTAGTTCCCTAGAGGCCCCACTGCCATGGGCTGGCTGGACAAAAGATGTTGTGCAAGTTCTCATTGTGAGCACGCATGACTATATATGTATCACATGCCTATGATTGTTTAGTACTTGGATGCTTATTCTTATTTATATGCAATGCCATAGATCTTGAAGTTACATGTTTAGACTCATCCATGCAACGCCCGTCCATCCATCCCTATGCCTACCGCGCTCATATCCAACTGTTTGCTACTACTGTTACTATTGCTCCTGTTTCACTACTGCTGCTTTGCTGTTTCAACTACAAACTATTGCTACTAATAAACTTCTGTGATCAAGAACTATTTCCAGGTGCAGCTAAACTGACATCTCAGTTGTTAAGGCTTGCAAGTATTCTTTGGCTCCCCTTGTGTCGAATCAATAAATTGGGTAATACTACCCTCGAAGACTGTTGCGATCCCCTATACTTGTGGGTCATCAGTCCATGGAGTTATGTATGTGTGTTAGAGAAACGCCTAGGCTCCTAGTCTAAGCCATGCCTAATCATGGTGGAAACTTGCAGCATCACCATAATGAGCAATCTGTGAAGCATCCTCAATAAAAATCTATGCAAATAGTAAATAAAAAGATTGCTGAGATGCTCATTGTCTGCTTGCCTTGTCATTTTGGTTATGGGATAGCTCCTGTACCATGTGCAAGGGGTACCCTGTTGGTGGTTCTTTATGATACACATGTACTTATAATGACAAGAACTTACCGGTGACTAAAGTTGAGTAGCATGAGGAGCGGCCCTCGTACTCAAGGGACATGAGATTTCCAACTTATATTTTGTCAAGCATATATTCCATTCTTGTTCACTTTAACCTTAATCATCTCAAGATGCCTATGATAGGGGCAATGAGGGCTCAAAGCTAGTAAGTACCATAATATTTTGGAAGCTCTTTATGACTTGAAATCCCTGCTTCCCTCTATGAAGGGCCTTTCTCCTATTTCTAAGTTGAGTCAGTAAACCTACTTCCTCTCTATCTCTAGCAAGCATTTGAGTTGTTGTGTTCCAAGCATTCATACAATGATTTATTTAACCATGTTCTCTATCTTCCTTGTTTGCACAAGACTCTTATCTATTGAGTATTACATTGAAAGCCATCATTGTGAAAAACCTTTTTGAGCAAAGAGTGCTCTTGTTGTGAAAACTTCTACAAAAGCTTTTTGTGAAACTGGTTGCCAGCTTTTCTCTGACCAGGAACAAAGTTTGCCAATTCCAATTATGATTTATCCTTATGCATCTCTATTTGTGACTCCTGTACTTGTTGCAAGCTAAGTTATATAATGGTGAGTTTCCTTCTTCTATGAGTTGTGTATTGGTAAGTGTGATGCTTCTTGTCCGTATTCTTTTATGACAGTTCACTCCATAAACTTGTGGACATGTTCTTGAGCTCGATTTTAAGCAGGGACAAGCGAAGGTCTAAGCTTGGGAGGAGTTGATACGTCCAATTTGCATCACCATTCTATATTATAATTTTCTTCTATTCATTGATATATGTCTTATTATGAGGTGTTACTTATGTCTTTTCCTCTGTTTTTGCATGTTGGATGATTCTTGGAGGATGGACTGCCAGAGTCAGGTTTCTGATGGAAAAAGAGGTGTTTTTATGCAATTTTGCGAAGATCAGAAAAATACCATAAAAATATTGGAAAATTATATTTTCCTAGAAGACGAAGGAAGCTAGAAGGGGAGGTGCAGCTGGACCACAGGGGGCCCACACCCCTAGGCGCGGGTCCCCCTAGGCCGCGCCTAGTGTTGGGGGGATAACCCCCGTGTGGGGAAAGCCAGGCATAAGTAGGCCGGCTCCAGAAGGTGCAGGCCGCCTGGCCTCCAGGAATTACAACTCTAGCCGCCTGGCAAGCAATCCCGGCTGGGCTTATAACCTTCCCGGCTGGCCCGTCTAGCCGGTGGATAGAAGAACCGGCCGGGTGGCCGTTCCCACCCGGATCACCTCGGATTTGACGGAGAGCACGGAAGGACTGACGCTCCGTGCGGGGTACGCTTCTGGCTCTCCCTCGCCATCAAGGAAGCTGGCATGCCGTCATGACCAGCACTACCAGACAAAGATAAAGCAAGACGGTCGGCTGGATGGCATCCGGGTGACCGTTAAAGCAAGGGTGACGCCCCAAAGGAAGCCCGGGTGACCACTAAAGAGAAGGATGACACTAAAAGAAGGGCGAACTGGGTCCTAGCCCACCGGCTGGGCCCTGCAGCCGGCCCTGCCCTGTAAACCCATATCCAAATAGTAAACCCTAGAACCCAAACTATAATCTGCCCCCCAGACCAGTATATAAGGGAGGGCAGAACCAGGGTTCTAGGTAGAGAGAGAAAACTAGAGGCAACAGTAGGAGAAGAGAAGTGTTAGCACCTAGCTCCCATCTTCCTCTAGCCATCGATAGTAGCTAAGGAAACAACTCAAGGATCATCGGTACTGAGCATCAAGCTCCCATACATAGTTCATCTTGCAGGAGTAGGGGTGTTACCTCGCCAAGAGGGCCCCGAACCTGGGTACGTCCCTATGTTTGCAGTGCACCGTGCCCAACCCGTTGC
Organism: Avena insularis; assembly: GCA_023614405.1. Taxonomy (NCBI): domain Eukaryota; kingdom Viridiplantae; phylum Streptophyta; class Magnoliopsida; order Poales; family Poaceae; genus Avena; species Avena insularis. The sequence continues at coordinate 23,674,531 of CM042687.1, forward strand.
GTGAGCCACCGAATGCATCCGTGTGTCCCTTCTTTGCCATCCCCGATGGCTCTGCCATGTTCCACACCACGACAGTTGGCGCCCACCATGGGGCACAACGCTTTGGCTGGGATCATCTTCCGCACGGGACTTCCGCTCGTCGTCGGCGAACGCGTGGCCTCTGGCCTAATTCTCACGATCGGTGCCTTCGACTACGTCATCGACAACGTGGCGTGCTTCGCTGGGAACACCTTCCCCGCCGGCGGCTCCATCATGCGTTTTGGGGACGTCCGCATCTACGTCGCCACTATCGCTGAGGGTTTCCCCAGCATGGTCACCCCCGTCCTCGACGTGTCCCTCGCTCGCATCCTGGCAGTGGGGAGGAGTTGCGTCGAAGTCATGATGGTGAACGCTCGCGAAAACCATCGGCAGCCTCAAGAACGCCGGGCAGGAGGAGAAAACTCCGCGCTCGAGCAGGAGCAAGACCTACTCACCGCCTCCATCCAGCATCTACGCGCTCCGGTCGTCGTCGAGACGGATCCAGCGGCGGCAGCGCTCGAAGCTACATGCCAGAAGCTCCAGGAGGAAGCCACCAAGGTCGCGGCTAACCAGCGTCGGCTGAACGCCACCGTGTACGAGTACAACGTGGCTCATGGTTTCGTCAGGAAGATCCAGCACCGAGGGCGCGACCTGGCGTCAGAACTAGATCGCGCCGCCGACTCACATGCAGGTGCGGCGTGGCCCGTCTACAGCACTCCCACCAAGAACATGAGGGCACCCGAGGCGGCGGCCGCGGAGTTGAAGCACCTGGAGGGCGAGGAGCTTCGTCGCCAGAAGGAGCGTGTGAAGCTCCTCGTGGCCACTGCTAATAAGAAGCAAGCCGAGGGTGTCCCCAGCCAGGTGGGCAACTCCTGCGACATCGTCGTCCGCAAAGGCGCATACCAGACTGTGCATGGAGGGAGCAAGCATCAACAAGCCTCTTCTCCAGGAGGGTCGGGCAAAACAGTCGCCCGCATGGCGAATCTGGCAATCGCGGTCGCTAGAACCGTGACGCCGCATCCTCCAGCGTTAGTCGCGCAGGCAGAGCCTCCCAGGGGAAAAAGACACGAGCACCAGAGGAGGAAGCAGACGCAAACAAGGACCCGCCTGCGTCACGTTTGAAGGGCCGACTCGGTCCTCGAGAACCAGCTGATGCACGGAAGTGCATCGACCTCCTGGTGAAGTCGCGCACTTTGGAGGAGGAAAGTCCAGCTGGCCCAAAGTGTTTTGGCCCGCGCATCCGGAACGAGCCGTTTCCGAAGGGATTTTCGCTCCCAAGAGACACGCCAAAGTACAATGGGACCATCAAGCCTGAGGATTGGTTGGTCTATTACACCACCGCGGTGGGAATTGCCATTGGCAACCTCTGCTTGGCCGTCCGCTACGTCCCCCTCATGCTCGTCGACTCGGCAAGGACGTGGCTCAACAGCCTCCCCGATAACAGCATCAACACGTGGCTGGACTTCGAAGAGGCGTTCATCCGCAACTTCACCAGAACATACAAGCGGTCGGGTCGACCTCGCGAGCTCGCCCTCTGTGCTCGCCCTCTGTGTACAAGGCAAGGATGAGTCGGATCGCGCCTACCTCACCCGGTGGACCAGCATGCACAATTCGTGTGAAGGGGTGCGTGAGCACCAGACGATAGACTTCTTCACCAACGGTTGCCGAGATGGCACCATGCTGAAGCATAAACTCAGCAGGGCAGACCCGCAAACCATGGCTCAGGTCATGGACATTGCAGAGAAGTACGCCACCACGGACACGACAATGAAGAAGCCCATCGGGGTGGACGACCAGGGCCAAATCGTCACGGACGAGCAGGCGGAGCGACGCCAGCCGGGCGACCATCATCCCAGGCGGCACGGTCACGACAACCTCCACGGCAAAAGGAGACCAGCCGGATAGCCGGTACGGTACCAAACAGGTAGCCGCGGTGCATGAGGATCCGGCCACAGGAGGAAGTCACAGGCAGAGGCCGGATGACAGGCCGCCTCGGCCTAAGTACACCATGGAGTCCATGCTCGACGGGCCGTGCAAGTTTCACAGCGGCGGCAACAAGCCCGTGAACCACATGACGCACCAATGCAGGTGGACATAGAAGATGGCCGAAGCCGGTGGACTCCCACCACCACCTCCACCGCCAGCCGGAGGCCCACCGGATAACAGGGAACGACGCAACCGCCGCGAGGATGACGAAGATGGTTACCCGCGACAGGTGGGTAATTACCACATATTCCTAGCGGAGCCGGAAACGAAGCACGCCAATCGGAGACGTGAGGCGGAGGTGAACGCAATCGTCCCACCCATCTCCCAGTACCTGCACTGGTCCGATCAAGCGATCACCTGGAGCAAAGAGGATCAGCCGGCCGTGTTACCAAGCCCTGGTAGCTATGCGTTGGTCCTGGACCCCATCATCATCTCCAAGAAGGATTCATGTCGCTTCTCTCGAGTGCTGATCGAGGGAGGGAGCAGCATCAACCTCCTTTACTGGAGCAGCCTCGAGAGGTTGGGCATCAGCGAGTCCCAGCTGGAGCCCTCAAGCACTTCATTTCATGGAGCAGTACCGGGGCTATCGCACTCCCCAATCGGCAAGATCCGGCTGGACGTCATCTTCGGCAGCGAGAACAACTTCCGCCACGAGCCAATTTGGTTCGAGGTCGTGAATCTCTCTAGCACCTACCATGCCATACTAGGGCGCCCAGCTCTAACCGATTTCATGGGAGTACCACACTATGCATACCTCAAGATGAAGCTGCCAGGCTCAAAGGGAGTGATCACTATCGATGGATGCTACAAGCATTCGATCGAATGCGCTTCAGATGGCTCCAAGCTGGGCGAAGCAATGATCATCGCTGAAGACAAGCGCGTCATAATGCAGAATGTGGCGGCCCTACAGAAGGATATGCCGGCTGGAGAGTCCAAACCGGCTGGAGAATCGCAGTTCAAGCCCTCACAGGGAACAAGGAAGATCCTGCTGAACGAGGAAGACCCAAGCAAGTTCGTCCTAGTCGGAGACGGCCTGGACAGCAAATAGGAAAGTGCGCTCGTCGATTTCCTCCCGTGAGAATCGGGACATTTTCGCATGGTGCCCCAAAGACATGCCAGGTGTCCCGAGGGAACTCGTCAAGCACTCCCTTCATGTTCGACCGGATGCAAAGCCGATCAAACAATCTTTACGCCTCTTCGCAGAAGAAAAAAGAAGAACCATTGGTGAGGATATCACCCGGTTGCTCGCAGCCGGCTTCATCATGGAAGTTTTCCACCCGGAATGGCTTGCCAACCCGGTGCTAGTGTTGAAGAAAAACAAGACATGGCGCATGTGCGTCGACTATACTAGTCTCAACAAGGCTTGCCCCAAGGATCCTTTCGCCCTGCCGCGAATTGATCAGGTCATCGACTCCACTGCCGGGTGTGATTTGTTGTCTTTCTTGGACGCTTACTCGGGCTACCACCAGATCAAGCTCAATGTAACCGACCAAATAAAGACATCGTTCATAACCCTGTATGGAGCATACTTCTACAGCACCATGCCCTTCGGATTGAAGAACGTAGGCGCAACCTATTGGCGCTGCATGCAGAAATGCCTGCAGACGCAGATTGGAAAGAACGTACATGCCTACGTCGACGACGTCGTCATCAAGACCAAGGAACGGCGCACGCTCCTTGAGGACCTGAAGGAAACATTCAACAACCTCCGCCATTTCCAGATCAAGCTAAACCCAGAAAAGTGCATGTTCGGCGTCCCAACTGGCAAGCTCCTGGGCTTCCTCGTCTCCGAGTGAGGAATCGAGGAGAAGCCGGAGAAGATCGGAGGCATCGAGCGCATGGAGCTGCCACAGAACCTATGCGACGTGCAGAAGTTCACCGGGTGCCTCGCTTCACTCAGCCGGTTCGTTAGCCGGCTGGGAGAGAAGGCTCTCCCCTGTACCAGCTGATGAAGAAGACAGACAAATTCGTCTGGACAGCTCAGGCGGATGAAGCTTTCCGAGACCTCAAGCGCATGCTCACCTCTCCACCCGTCCTGGCGGCGCCAGCTGCAAAGGATCCCATGCTGATGTACATCGCTACCACAAACAGAGTGGTCAGCGTGGTACTGGTCATCGAGCGGCCAGAGGAAGGAAAGGCTCAGATGGTCCAGCGCCTAGTATACTACCTGAGTGAGGTGCTCTCGCTATCCAAGAAGAACTACCCTCACTACCAGAAGCTGGTGTACGGTGTGTACATGGCCGCCAAGAAACTCAAGCATTACTTCCAGGAGCATTCCATCCGGGTGGTAGCATTGGCCCCACTCGCGGAGATCATCGGCAACAAAGACGCCACTGGCCGCGTGGCGAAATGGGCCATCGAGCTCGCTTCGCATAACATCCAGTACGAGCCATGCATAGCAATCAAGTCGCAAGCATTGGCTGATTTCATCGTCGATTGGGCGGAGACACAATACATGCCCCTAGTGCCGGACTCAACCTACTGGAAGCTACACTTCGACGGGTCGAAAATGAGGGGAGGACTTAGAGCTGGAATCGTTATAACCTCGCCCAAAGGCGATCGGCTGGAATACATTCTCCAGATCCACTTCAAAGCTTCCAACAACTCGCCGAGTACGAAGCGCTCATCCATGGACTCAAAATGGCCAAGCAGATAGACATTCAGAGGGTGCTGTGCTTCGGAGATTCGGACTTGGTGGTGTAGCAAGTATCTGGCGAATGGGACTCCAGGGACGCGAACATGGCCCTCTACCGCTTCTTCGTCCAGGAGCTGTGTGCTTGCTTCGAAGGATGCGAGTTTCACCACGTACCCAGGGCCAACAATGAAGCCGCTGGCACTTTGGCCAGGGTCGGGTCAATAAGACAAGCCATACCGCCCGGGGTCTCCCTCGAGCACCTGCGCAAGCCCTCCATCACTCCCTCACTAGAGTCCGACTCCATCGTGCTTGACGCGGATCCAGGAGCAGCCGGTGCCGCGCCGCACCCGAGGACTGCCGCGCCGCACCCGGGGACTGCTTCACCGCACCCGGGGAATGCCTCGCCGAATCAAGAAACTGCCTCGACGTAGCCCGCGGTCGACATCGGCACACCTCCACCCGGCAGACCGCCCGACGCCCTGGAGTCGGCCGTCTGCGAGGAGATCAAGTTCATCATACAAACGGTGCACACCATACGGGAGGCGCCCGACTAGGCAAATCCGTTCATGGATTTCCTGGCCAAAGGTGAACTCCCAACAGAAGAGGTGGCAGCACGACAAGTGCGATGAAGGGCAAGCGCCTACACCATCATCAACAACGAGTTGTACAAACGCAGCGTCGGAGGCATCTACCAGCGGTGCGTGAGTCAGGAGGAAGGAGCCAAGCTTCTCATAGACATAAACTAGGGTGAGTCTGGCCACCATGCCTCGTCAAGGGCAATAGCAGCCAAGGCCCTTCGGCATGGTTTCTATTGGCCGACGGCGCTGAAGGACGCCGAAGAAATAGTCAAGACATGCAGCAGCTGCCAGCGATTCAGTCAGTTGAACCACACGCCGTCTGCTGCGCTCAAGACAATACCGATCACCTGGACGTTTGCAGTCTGGGGCCTGGACATGGTTGGGCCATTCAAGACAACTCGATCCGGTATGACGCACCTACTCGTCGTCGTGGACAAGTTCACCAAGTGGATCGAGGCGAAGCCAATCAAGAAGCTGGATGGAGCAACGGTGATCAAGTTCTTCACATACATCATCATCCGGTTCGGCTACCCTCACAGCATCATCACTGACAATGGAACCAACTTTGCAAAAGGAGTCTTCGCTCGTTTCTGCAGGGAAAAAGGGATCCGCCTGGATCTGGCATCGGTCGCACACCCACAGTCCAACGGAAAATGCGAGCGCGCTAATGGTTTGGTGCTAGCTGGAATCAAGCCAAGGCTCATCGAACCGCTCGTGAGGTCACCCGGATGCTGGATAGAGGAGCTGCCAGCAGTGCTCTGGATCCTACGCACCACACCCAATCGCTCAACCGGCTTCACGTCGTTCTTCCTCGTCTATGGTGCAGAAGCCATTCTCCCCACAGGCATCCAGTTCGAAGCACCTCGCAAGCAGCTCTACACGGAGCAGGAAGCCAAGGAGGCAAGGGAGGACAGCGTGGACTTGCTCGAGGAGGCACGCGAGTTGGCCCTGTCTAGATCAGCAATTTACCAACAAGACCTGCGCCGATACCACGCCAGCCGGATCCGGCCCAGCTCTTTCCGTGAGGGAGACCTGGTGCTGCACCTGGTCCAGAGCACCAAAGGAATACACAAGCTGTCCCCGCCATGAGAGGGACCATTCATCGTCAGCCGAGCACTTCACAACAATTCGTACTATCTGATCGACGCACAACAGCCGATGAGGAACAAGGCAGATCGCTCAGACGAGGAGACAGAGCGCCCATGGAATGCCAGCCTGCTCCGCCCATTCTACACTTAGAAAAGTGTATGTATCTTCCCTTTTTTATGTAACAAGTAAACAAGAATGAGATCCTTGGCAGAACGCTAAGGACTTCGTCCCAATTCTACGCACCATCTGCATTTTCGTACCGGCTGGCCTAGGCCCCACGATTTCTACAGACGGCACAATATTGCACGCGGCGCCTAGAGTAACCTCTTCGGTTCCGGCTTCAGTACGCACGTCGGATGTCGACCCGGCAAGAGCAAAAACTCAAAGCGCACGTGGCAAGAAGCTGCCATCGTAGAAAGCAAGGGCGTCCAGGCGAGCTGGTCGCGCCTAAAAAAGTTAAGCCAACAACAGCAAAGCGAAGTATCGCGAGGCACGCCAACATAGCAACTCCTTCGTATCCGTCTGTAGACCGCAACCCGGCTAACGGCCAACAAGGAAAAATGCTCGAAGGGCCAATACTCGTTGAGAAAAGGGGAGCTGCTCGCGGCCTAACTCGAAGGGGCGCATGTCCATTTTACTCCTACGATAATTACCAACTAACGCATGAGCATATGCACAAGAAAACTAACCCAAAGCAATGCTTTGTCTTGCACGACCCGAGTCACAAGTTGGCAGGAAACAAGGTGGCAAGCGAGCTTTGCCCCGGCTGGCTACCCCAGTCGGCCCGAACCTCGGGGACTACACCCAGTGGACGCGCTCCCGCGCACCCACAAACTCAAGTCAAGGTAGCCAAAAGAGCTTAGCCCCGGCTGGCTACCCCAGCCGGCCCGAACCTCGGGTACTACACCCAGTGGACGCGCTTCCGCGCACCCACAAGCTCAAGTCAAGGTACCCAAAAGAGCTTCTCCCCGGCTAGCTACCCCAGCCGGCCCAAAACCTCGGGGACTACACCCAGTGGACGCGCTCCCGCGCACCCACAAACTCAAGTCAAAGTAGCCAAAAGAGCTTCGCCCCGGCTGGCTACCCCAGTCGGCCCGAACCTTGGGGACTACACCCACTGCACGCGCTCCCGTGCACCCACAAACTCAAGTCAAAGTAGCCAAAAGAGCTTCGCCCCGGCTGGCTACCCCAGCCGGCCCGAACCTCGGGGACTACATCCAGTGGACGCGCTCCCGCGCACCCACAAAACCAAGTCAGGACGGCAAAAGAGCTCGAGCCCGGGTGACTACCCCAGCCGGCACGAGCATAAAAGACCGCAAATGAAGAAGACACAAACAAAGATTAGCAAAAGGCACCAAGCCATAAAACGGAGCACGAAGGCTCTGCACAGTTTAAAAGGTCAGTGACAGAAGTCAGCCGAAGTGTAGCACATCAGAGTAGCACTTTTCACAAATACACCCGGCATCCCGGGGATCAAGAGTCAGGAGCTTGTGAAGTAGAAGGAGCAGGAGCTGGATCAGCAGGGGCGGCACCAACGTCAGTGGAGGGAGGCTGGCTGCTGGAAGCTACGTCAATGGGATTCCAAGGCACCGGCTCCCAGTGGAACGGCTGTGGCTCTCCGGGGGCGCTGAAGTCACGCTCCAGGCCCACGTAGGTGCCGATCTTCACCCCGCAGGACTGGAGCGTGGGAAGGCTCTCACGAAGACCCTCGTAAGTCTTCCCAAGGAGGAAGCCACGATCGACCACGCTCAGGTCGACACCACGATGCCATGACTTCACCATCGCAAGCGCCATCTCCGCCCCGCCTCGAGCAACCCACTCCTTGTGCACGTCCAGCACGTCAATGCCCTTGGACAGAACCACGGCCATGCTGGCCATGTCGTGCATGACCAGGCCCGTGTCCGGCCAGATGTAGTGGAAGAGATCATTGCTAACGGCGCGCAAGCCGTTGCTCTCCTCCGCCACCACCCTAACCAAGTCAAGGGCAGTTAGGTCATGACCAACCTCCTCCATCGACAGCTTCTCCATGGCCATCTCGGTCGCCTCAGGACAGTGAGCTGCAGCCAGACACAAAGCAGAATAAACCAACAAGATCGAGCAAGTCACGGCACAACGGAAGAGGGTAGCTAAAAAACTTACCGATGACCATCTCCGAGACGTTCTGGAGGTGCCGATTGAGCTCCTCCTCCCTGCGGCGAAGAACCTGGATGGTCCCCTCCTGCTGGGTGCAGATCGTCTCAAAGTTCTTCAGCGCCTCCGCCCGGATATCAGCTGTCTTCTTGCCCCGCTCCATACTAACCTCAAGCTGGTGTTTGGCCGCGGCAAGTTGATCGAACTGTGCCTGTCGCGCCTTTTTCGATTCTTCCAGCCAGGCAACCTCATCCTTGAGGCATTCCAACTCCTTCTACTTGTCATGGATCATGGCTATAGGAGGATACCCGATGGTCAACAAAAAACGGGAAAAGGGAGCCAATCGCTAAGACAGATCTAAAGAAGCAATCTTACGGCCAAGGTCTCGGGTGTTCTTCATAGACTCCATAAACGCTTTCGTCAGCAAGAAAGCACATGAGCAACAGAGGAGCAAACCGGATGAAAGAGCGGAAAACATATGAAGGGCAACGACTTACCTCCATCAAAACAGACAATTTTTTGGCCTCGCCAAGGCCACTTTCCATTCCCTCAACCAGGTGGCAAACCTGGCTGAGTGCGATGGGCGCCGATCCAGAGAGCTGGGCAAGGATCGCAGCCGGCTTCAGCATAGCCGGAGCTGGCCTCGATCTGGTGACGATAACATCGTCATTATCGGCAGCTGCACCCGAAGGCATAGCCACCACCAACTCCCTCCCAGCCGGTTGACCGCCATCCAGCCGGCCGGCATCCACCGCAGCCGCCTGCGCGGCCCCCGCTCCCTCCGTCACCTCCGTAATGACGGGCCTGGCGGAACTGCTTGGAGCATCGCTCCAAGCTGGGTTCACGCCAGCCCTTAGGAGAGGTAGGGGGTCTCCGGGGCCTGCGCAGCCGCAAACAGCTGTCCCAACCGCGAAGACGCAGGGGCCTGGTGCAGCAGCCCCGTGGTCGGAGATCCCTCAGGCGACCTGGGTGGAGAGGGCACGACTGACGCAGCCGGGTTGGCCGTAGCCGGCGCGGGCGCAGCCGGCGACCTCGCCACCTCTTCAACCGGTAGAGGAGGCATGATGGCGGCACCTCCATCACCGAGAACCATGGCCTCACTGCGCGGAACGAAGAGTCAAAGGAGAAGCCAGCAAAACCTCAGAGTGGCAAGCAAGGGCAAGAGAGACACTAACCCGGTGACGGAGGGTGGAGCAATAACCTGACGCCCTTGGCGCGCCTTTTTCGTCTCAACTGGAGCGGGAGCGGCAACAGGTGCCACCCTCTTTCCCCGGTCTCTCACCGTAGGTCTTTCTCGGGCACCCTCCTCATTGGTGACATCGACTACGGCATAAGCAAAGAGTAAAGACCATAACCTCAAGAACAAAGGTGAAATAAAAAGCTGCGGACAGCAACCTACCATGAGGATCTGAGGGGCCGTCATCCTCCCGGACGGGAAACCCTTCGGGTTCCGTCTAGGGGTACTTCTTCGGTTTCCTGTCCTCCAATAAGGACGGAAGCGGGAAGTCACCCATGCCATCCTCGGCCAACTGTGCTGTGAACAACTAATAAAAAAGGGGGGCATAAGGCACCCAAGGAAAGCTAGTAAATACAAGAAGCAAGGCGCAAAGCAACCAGGGAAAAACTTACCGACGGCGGCAGGGGGCCGCGATGGTACGGGGGGCAGGAGTATGCCCAGTTGGCCTCGATGCGGAACTTGGAGATCATGGAGATCCAGTTCCGCAGGTCCTGGTAGGGCACATCCTTCCGTGACGTCCACATCGGATCGTTGGCGGTCGAACGATGGCACATCTTGTGCGACCATTTCTGCAGCGGAAGCACGCAACGCACCATCCACGACAAGGTGATGTCCCGGGCGGTGAGCCTCTCCGTCCCCACCATCGTCTCCACCCGGCGGCCATCCGATCGAGGTTCGCCACTGCGCCCATGCTCTTCGTCGTCCAGGCCCTCTGTGACGAGGGCACGTCGGTGAAGGGCGGAAGGCAGATCCAGTTAATCTCCGTGGCATTGCTCACATAGAAATATGTGCGCTGCCACAGCTTGACGGTGTTGGGGAGCTCGAACCGCAGCATCCGCGAGGAAGTCCGCGGGTAGATGGCGCAGCAGCCCGTCCGCGTCAGCGAGCCACCCTTGATGACGTTCTGGGCCTTGAAGTGGAAGAACTTGAGAAAGTTCGCCACCTCGGGCCAAACCCCAAGGTACGACTCGCAGGAGGCCGCAAAGTGCGACAGCTGCGCCATGGCGTTGGCGCCAAAGTGGTGAAGCCGGAGGTCGAAGAAGCCGAAGAGCTGGAGGAGGAACGGGCTGACGGGGAGTCCGAAGCCGCACCCAAAGTGCACGAGGAAGACGACGCGCTCCCCCGGCCGAGGGTTCGGCACCCGCTCCCCCTCTGGCGCAAGCCGGTGCTTCACAAGGACCAACGAGGGAAGAAACCTTCCTCGCCGGTACTTGTTTATGAGCTCGTCGGTCACGAAGGACCCGCACCAGCCGTCGTGTTGCTCCGGCAGCATCTCAGAAGAGGAGGAGGCCGTGGTTGGCGAAAAGAAGGTGGCCGGTGGCGACAGGGAGAGGGCGCGCAAGAACAAGGAACGCTGGGGCACGAGGAGAAGATGAGCCGGAGGATGGACAAGTGTGGGGACCGATCCCCTCGGAGCCCTATTTATCCCTGCAAGCGGCAGCGTCGCCCCTTCGGCTTCTGCGTGACGTGTGGCGTCACGGTGCCACAGCTGCGCGACGCTTCGGCTCCAGATCCCCTGGGCCGTCGTGGTTGCCACAGAAGATCCCCGGGATTCAGCGGGAGGCGAGGCGTGTGCCCTTGCCCCGAGGAAACGCTGCGGCAAGTTTGCATGCGTAGTTGCCAAAAACTGACGCAGTGACGCAGAAGTCAAACTGACGCGACGTGCGCCAGAGCCACAGGCGTGGGTGACGGCATCAATGACGTCATCTAGCCAAACGTTTCGTCTTCAGCTCTGCCGGCCGGTATCTGCCTTCGCTGTTTACACCCAGTGGACGACCATCGATTCCGCAGCCGGTTAACTCCAGCCGGAAAGCAAAAGCAAAAGCCGCAGCCGGCGAAAGTAAAGCAACCTCTCAGGAAAGGAAGGAGCACGGAAGATCTTGCCCACCGTCCAAGCCCGTACATGCTCGGGGACTAGTGTCGGGGGGATAACCCTAGGGTGGGGAAAGCTAGGCATAAGTAGGCCGGCTCCAGAAGATGCAGGCTGCCTGGCCTCCAGGAATTACAACTCTAGCCGCCTGGCAAGCAAGCCCGGCTGGGCTTATAACCTTCCGTTGGGTCTGGCGGTGGCCGAAGAACCCGGGTGGCTGCCGTTCCCACCCGGCTCACCTTGGATTCGATGGAGAGAACGGAAGGACTGACGCTCCGTGCGGGGTACGCTTCTGGCTCTCCCTCGTCATCAAGGAAGCTGGCATGCCGTCATGACCAGTGCTACCAGACAAAGATAAAGCAAGGCGGTCGGCTGGACTGGCGAAAGCGGTCCGAGTGACCGTTAAAGCAAGGGTGACGCCCAAAAGGAAGCCCGGGTGACCACTAAATAGAAGGATGACGCTAAAAGAAGGGCGGACTGGATCCTGGCCCACCGGTTGGGCCCTGCTGCCGGCCCTGCCCTATAAACCCATATCCAAACAGTAAACCCTAGAACCCAAACTGTAATCTGCCCCCCAGACCAGTATATAAGGAAGGGTAGAACCAGGGTTCTAGGTAGAGAGAGAAAACTAGAGGCAACAGTAGGAGAAGAGAAGTGTTAGCACCTAGCTCCCATCTTCCTCTAGCCATCGATAGTAGCTAAGGAAACAGCTCAAGGAGAATCTATACTGAGCATCAAGCTCACATACATAGTTCATCTTGCAGGAGTAGGAGTGTTACCTCACCAAGAGGGCCCCAAACCTGGGTACGTCCCTGTGTTTGCAGTGCACCGTTCCCAACCCGTTGCGCGAGCCACCGAATGCATCCGTGCGTCCCTTCTTTGCCATCCCCGATGGCTCTGCCGTGTTCCACACCACGACACCTAGGGCAGGTGTGGCCCACCTGGCCGGCCTCCGACTCCGCCTTCTCGCCTGTATCTTCCTATCCGAAACCTAATACCAGAGGGCGACCACAGAAAGATTTGCGCCGCCTCTGCGGGACGGAAAACACCGAGAGAGAAAGAGCTCTCCGGCAGACAGATTTCTGCCAGGGGAATTCCTTCTCAGAGAGGGGAGATCATCACCATCAACACCATCATCAAGATAGACTTCATCAGGATCATCATCATCATCCACACCATCATCACCACTCCATCCCGCTGTAACAATTGTATTGGATCTTGCATTAGTTCTTAGGGGAAACTTTCCCGGTGTTAATTACTATTGTAGTTGATGCTTGTGAGTGGAACCATTGGATTATTGTTTATGTTTAGATTGTTATCCATCACCATATCATCTTTGATCTTGATCCATATGATGTCTTGTGAGTAGTTCATTTAGTTCTTGACGACATGGGAGAAGTCATGTTGTTAGTAGTGGATTTGTGTTGAGATATTATTCAATGGTTTAGTATTTAAGTTGTGGTGCTATTCTTCTAGTGGTGTCATGTGAACGTCGACTACATGATACTTCACCATTTATGGGCCTAGGGGAATGCATTGTGTATTTGGATACTAATCATGGGGTTGCCGGAGAGACAGAAACCTAAACCCCCGTTAGGACACCGTTGCACAAGGGAGCGTAGGACCTCAGAGTTTAAGGTTGTGGTTAGGTTTATATCTTAATTGCTTTCCTGTAGTTGCGGATGATTGCAGGGGTTTAATCACAAGTATGTATTAGTCCAACTAAAGTAGGTACATTAGCACAGGTTCACCCACACAACACTTACAACACCAAAGAAGAGTACTTAGCTATATGAAGCGAAAGCACTTGACAAAATTCCCATGTGTCCTCGAGAACGTTTGGTCCTTATAAGTATTTCTGCCGGCTTGTCCTTTGCTAAGAAAGGATTGGGCCACTTGCTGCAGTTGTTCGTTGTCTTTATTACTTGCACTTTGTTTTGTTGCTTTATCAGAAAACCCCTAAAAATCCGTTTGCTAAGTATTCACAGAGATTTCCTGCTCCATACCACTAGTCAACACCTTCTGCTCCTCGTTGGGATCGACACTCCTATTTATCGAAAGTACTATGATACACCCCCTATACTTGTGGGTCATCAGGGCCCCCTGTGGCCCATCTCTGTCTCCCCTTTTGTCTTCCTTTATCTTCTGCAAAAATAGGATTTTCCATATATTTTCTGGGATTTTCTGATCTTTGCGAATATTGCATCTGCACACCGCTTTTTCCATTAGAATCCTGACTCCGCAGTTCATCCTCCAAAGTCATCCAACCATGCAAAAATATATGAAATAACATAAGTATCACCTCTTAATAAGAAATATATCAATGAATAACAGCAAATTATGATATAAAATAGTGTTGCAAAATGGACGTAGCAGGTCCCTTGACAAAAGTTGTTCTGTTTGACCTAGCGGTGTTGGTGAATACTATACGACCGGAATTTTATTCCCGCTGTATAGTTGGTCGTTAAACCTTTTGTTCCCTCTTCATGACCTCTGGTTTCTTTGGGTTGTTGGAAATCTCGTATCTTTGACTTTAATGTTGTGATTCCCATCATTAAACGACATTTCCTGCACAGGGAAAAATAGAAAGACATTTCCTGCACATACCCCATTGATCATTAGGCATTAGTAGCAGGATTTAGAGAGATATTTCATCAAAAGTATGAATAATATCGAGTTTAAATGTCGATGTGGTGTAGGGTTCGCAGCATAGAAAACAAAAAATTTCCTACGATGGGAACAACTATGTACCAAGATCTATCTACTAGATACAAACAACGGGCAGATGTATATCCGTAGAGAACATACCATTGAAGACCGACAAAGCTTAACGAGTCCAAACTCGTGGTTGATGTAGACAATCTCTTGCCAATCTCAAGATCCAGAGGAAGTCCTAGCGCCGCAAAACAGCAGCGCATCCATGCTCGCACACACGTTCGAGGCACCGAGCAACCTCCGCCTCCTCGCTCCAGCGATGCAGTGGAAGCACAACTCTTTCTTGCCGAATAGCCACCGGGAACATGTATCTCGCTAGTTCGAGACCATGGGGAATAAATTATAGAGGGGGAGAGAGATCCTTCGTGAGGAGGTGTAAGTGAGAGAGAGGGAGGTGGGCTCCTTTTATAGGGAGAGGGGGGCACCCAAGGGGCCATGCGCCTAGCCATGGGGCTGCCCCCACCTCTTCCACATTCATGTGGGTGGACACTCCACTCACTCAAATGCCTTTCAATTCCCTCCACTCAAATTCCCATTAAATTTCCACCAAATTTAATGCAAGCTCTCATTAAATAAAACTCCTTTTATTTATTCAGAATTTTGTCAATTACTTTAATGACAAACATTCACATATAACCCCTTGCTAGTATTTCATTTCACATGCAGAAACACTTTCTGCAATTTCACCCGAAAACCCGTTTCGGTATCTAGTGAAATAAATTCCTGCGCTTGTTATTCTTTTCGGCATGAAAATTTTGCTCCAAATGGATGTCGGTGTCTCTTAAGTGTGTCACCCTACGGTTCGTGAATAATGCAGACATGATCGAGACCCCTCTCGGATCAATAATCAGAAGCGGGATCTGGAGACCCATACTGACTCCCACACATTCAACGATGACTTTCTTGTGATTGTCGGAACCTTTTACGCTAGTATCTTAATCCTTTTGTTTTGCGATATATTACATGTCCGAGATTCGATCATCGGTATCTCCATACCTAGTTTGATCTCGTTACTAACATGTACTCTTTTCTCGTTCCCGTGATATAACATTCTAGTGATCAAATCACTTGCTTGCAAGCTAACCAATGTGATATCACCGAGAGGGCCCAGAGTATATATATCCGTTATCAGGATGAACAAATTCCATTCTCGATCCATGGGCCTCAACATAACACTTTATTAGTTCTGAATCCATCTTTATAATCACCCTGTTATGGTGTGACGTTTGATGTTATCAAGAAACTCTTCCGGTGTTAGTGATTGACATGATCCCATGGTCTAAGGATTAGGATCACTTCGTAAGTTGTTATAGCAATATAAACTCAATGACTTTGATCGTAATGCTATACTTCGGATGAATGTTCATCACATCATTACACTAATGTTGTGACCTCGTTATTAACAACATCCAATGTCCATGATTAGGAAACATTGATCATCTTGTTAATCAACGAGCTAGTTTATAAGAGAGGCATAACTAGGAACTTCCTTTTTGTTTATTAAACACACATGTATTAACATTTCCGTATTAATACAATTATAGCATGCAAAATAAACATTTATCATAAATAAGGAATACGATAATAACCACTTTATTATTGCCTCTCGGGCATATTCCCTTCAGTCTCCCACTTGCACTAGAGACAATAATCTAGTTTGAAAACTTTGCGTATTGAACACCTATGGCTTTTTGGTGTTCCATATACGCAATTGCAAGTGGTTAACATAATATACGGATCTGACGCTTCAGGTCCGTGTGTATTTGCATGTCTTTGCGTCTTCACGCATCACTCATTCTCCAATGAGATGGCATTGTATAAATTTGGTCTTTAGGTGAGACCTTTAGTTCCTTAGGGTTAAATCATGTCGATACTATTTTCATACAATATATCTTTAGTGTTAGCCCGTTGCGAACCACACCTTAGTTTGATAACAAACTTCTTGACACAAATTCCCTCCTTTGCTGCTACTATAGCAGTCATATACTTAGCCTTTTTGTTGTAGTATTCGTCACAATGTATTAACTTTGGAACTCTTCCAAATCCATCATGGAAACTTTCTTTCCATTTCATTGTGCCACCCATAGTTTAAATTGAGATAAACTTAATTTGTAACTTGTGACAAAACTAGTATCAATGTAACGCTTTACAATGAACTATTTGTAATTGTTTGTCACTTCTACACAAATATATTCTTAATTCTCCCAAAAGATCATAAGAATATCCTTACTATCGTCCAATGATCATTTTATGATTCATTCTGGTATTTGCTCATAACACTTAGAGTATAGGACATATCTGGATGTGTACATATCATGGTATGATTGATCAAAACATCCTTGTGATTTCACTCATCACGTGTCAAAGCACTTGAATCTTGTTTCACTTATCAAGTGTCAATACACTTGAATCTTGATTCAATTCCTTTCCATGCAACAAGAACCGTTTCTTGTTGTTTCTATATTGAACTCCTTCAATATCTCATATATGTACGTTTGCCACAACCATATTAGCGTCACAGTCTATCCACTATAGACATTCATGCTAAATATTCAGGTTTTGCCTAAGTTTTTCATCGAAATGAAATTATTAACCTTTGTCAATAAAAATTACATCATTTCGAATCAACAAGATGTCCTCCACATAATGTATTAGAAATATGTCTCAGCGCTCCCACTTAATTTCTTGCAAATACAAGCATCTTCATCGTCTCCTCATGAAAACTCTTTTTCATCACCGTGAAGATTCCAACTCCGCGATGCTTACTTCAACCATTGAAGTTTGCATGCCCTTTTTAGCATCCTTTGAATTAACAAAACCCTTTGGATCGTGTCATGTACACGTCCTAGGTAACCATTCTATTAGAAGAACTTTGTTTTGTTTATTCATCTACCATATAACAAATTATATGTAGTGGTTGCTACTTTAATCCGTCCAGACTAAATATCGCTATGAAAGATCAAATCTTGTCATAGTCAACTCCTTGAACATTGTCTTAAAATACTTTACGACATGTCGACTATTTCATAGATGTGAAACATCCATGTCTGTTTCTTTATAGATCCAAATACGACCGATAGGTTTTTACACCTTTTCGGAGGGTCTTCCAAGTTCAAAACTTGATTTCTCGTGTATTGGATTTTATGGCTTCAAGCCATTTGACGGAGTCAGGACCCATCATCGCTTCTTTGCATGTAGTCGGTTCATCATTGTCAAACAATCATGATTTACTCTCAAATCTAAGTATTTGATTGTTTATCCGACCGGATTGGTTCAATAAGAACCTAGATCTTCGTGACCACAACCTTTGAGGCACATAATCTATGAGCATTATGGAAGCCTCCGGAATGATTTACGGCGCTGCGCAACTCAGCACATTTAGCTAAGGTTCGTTAACCTTATAAAAGTTCTATTGTCCTCCCACTGAACTTTTATGAAAAATTCCTTCTTCAAGAAACTTCACATTTCAAGCGACAAACCCTTTTTGTCCTTGGTGTTATGGAGGAATAACCAATTGTTATTCGAAATAACCTACAAAGACATGCTCATCCGACTTTGGTTGTGAACATCTTACTTATGTTTAGCATACCAAAATTTAAGAAATGACAACTTGGGTTTTACCCCAAACCATAACTTCCATGGTGTCATTTCAACGGATCAAGATGGAGCTCTTTTCAGTGTAAAAGCGGAAGTCCCTAAAGCTTTAATCTTTTAAAACATAATGGCAGTTTTATCAATAACACCTTTGATCCAACCATGTCAAACAAGGTTTCATTACAAATCTCAAACATTCCATATTCCTATGGTGTTTCGTGAGATGTAAATCTAGGTGTTTTGCTAAACTTGTAACTCAAATAAATCCCTTTTATGATAAAATCATAATTCATTTATTTTTCTTGTTACACTTGTAGCTCAAATAAATCCCATATGATAAAATCATAAACCATTTATTTTCTTGTTACAATGATTTTCCACTTCATCTTGAAAGTCTTTGAACATTTTCAAATATTTCATACTTCTTTCTCATTAAGTGAACATTCACTCAAATTTCCGGAGAAAGCATATGAAGATGAAATCCATCGCTTACGACTATACATAATGGACTACATACATCGATATGTATAAATTCCAATATTTTAGTCGTTCGTTCTTCTTTGGCCTTTGAAGGAAGTTTTAATTATCCCGAGGAAAGTCTCACAAGCGTCACTTGATCAAATCAAAGACTCCAAAAATCCATGAATATGGAGATTCTTCATGTTTTCTTTCCAATATAATTTAAACAGCGATGTCACTTCGTAAGTGATCTTTCAATCATTTGTCTTACGACATTTTAGCATTAGGTTTTATGGATGTGATTTCTCCAACTAGATTTGTAAATCATCCATCTTATATGGAATGCGGTAATTATTTGAACAACCTTTGTTCTCATAATACCTGATTCAAATAACAATTATTAAAACAAATCTTGAATTCAAGCTTTGATGTCAACGAGAAATACAAACAACGGTTTGTTTGTTTTCGATGAACATCATCACATATTCTCTTGCTAGTTACTTAGGCCATTGTGGTTCATGAATTGTGTCGTTCTGTATGAAATTTCATACCAACCAATTCGGTATCCAATACCCAAGAACCACATTGTTTAACAAGCAAAGAATACAACCATAACATGTATATCATATATATACCTAAATTGGATATTTCCAATCTTTTCTTTTCTGCAAAATATATTTTATAGATTCTCTTTCAGCATTTCCTTTTCCTTTTTAAAAGAATCTATCAACATCCAAAGTGGCGCCATATACATGACACATAGTCCAAAGCATGTATACTCAAATAATAATACCTTTGGACTTGCAATTTGAAGTAGATCACCATCATCAAAATGATCGGTATTCTTTCAAAATCCATTCTTTAGTAATCTTTTAGTGTAGTAAACACTTTACATACATCTTCTATTCATCCTTATCATGACGACTTTCATGATCAAGCTACTGTAGCTTATAAAGGCGAATCGTGAGTATAACATTACTTTTCAAAACCCTTTTGGATGATTAGGATGTCTAGCATCTCCAACCTTCGTAAATTCTCATCCAATATGAGAACATATATTATACTCTATCATATTGCAACCAAAACATTGTTTCAGATATCGTTATATCTGCCACACATGATGGTTTCTGAAACAATTCTTTCAGCTCCTAGACAAACTTGATATTAAAACAATCAAGAATCATGGAGGCAAACATGATACTTAAGATACTAACACTGGAATTGTTACTCTCGATATAATACCAACTATTAAATTTCACGGAGTAAATAGAGTTTGCTGAAAGTTTGCAATAGGACTTTAAACTTTGATTGACACTCAACACAATACGATACCAGTTCGTAAAGTAAATATCCAGAATTCTATAGTTCTATTATCTCAATTACAACTATGCATAAGGTAGTGAACGAATGCCAATGACTACAACAAATTATGCAAATTCACTTTGATTTAGTTTATGATAAATTGAGTTCTACTAATCCAAATCAGAAAAGAACTCCCACTCAAAAACGACATCCCTCGTGTCTTTTTGGTGATTACATGAACCAAATCCACTACACCAAGTCCGATCATCACGTGAGTCGGTGTAGCTTCAAAGGCGAGCATCCATATGGTCATCATATCAAAACATATGACTCATGCTTAACCTTTCGGTCCGTGTTCCGAGTCCATGTCTGTACATGCTAGGCTCGCCAAGTAAGAACCTTAGTATTCGCGTGTGTAACTGTCTTACACCCGAGATATGCTCGTGGATTCAAGTACACCCGATCATCACGTGATGTCTTGAAGCGACGAAACATTGTCGGTGCATACTTAAGGAAGAACACATTCTTATCTTGATATCTAAATGAGGGATCATCTTATTATGCTAATAAAACGCCAAACAAGCAATATAAGATGCAATCAAAACATCACATGTTTATAAGTGAAATGATATGGTTCCCGCATATGATCTCCATCATGTGCACCGTGGTATGATCACTATCATACCTATATGTGTAAGTCCAAGGTCTATGGATATTACGCGTTATGTGTGTTGTAAGAGTATCACCTCATACTTCTACTTACAACATCACCATATCATAACACTAGCCCAACAACAATCTAAACTAGACGCCTCTAACTTATCTATTGCAAGTTTTATGTGGCTTAGGGCCTTCGAAGATAGAACCGTTCTTACCTACGAACATGAACCACAACAAGGATAACCAAATTGTTGACAACTCGTTGCAAATTAGATATTGACTATAGTAGGAGAGACAGACACCCGCTAGCCACTTATGCAAAACTAGTTGCATGTCAAGCGTGGAACGGGTCTCATGTGCGAGGACATGTAAGGTTTGTCCGGGCCGCTTCATCCCACTATGCCACCAATATCCAAAGTACAACTAAGAAGCAATAAAATGATCATCATCGCCCACATACTCATATGTGTACTACCCGTGCAAAGCATCTACGCATAGATCCGGCTCTGATACCACTGTAGGGTTCGCAGCATAGAAAACAAAAAATTTCCTACGATGGGAACAACTATGTACCAAGATCTATCTACTAGATACAAACAACGGGCGGATGTATATCCATAGAGAACATACCCTTGAAGACCGACAAAGCTTAACGACTCCAAACTCGTGGTTGATGTAGACGATCTCTTGCCGATCTCAAGATCGAGAGGAAGTCCTAGCACCGCAAAACAGCAGTGCATCCGTGCTCGCACACACGTTCGAGGCACCGAGCAACCTCCGCCTCCTCGCTCCAGCGATGCAGAGGAAGCACAACTCTTTCTTGCCGAATAGCCACCGGGAACATGTATCTCGCTAGTACGAGACCATGGGGAATAAATTCTAGAGGGGGAGAGAGATCCTTCACGAGGAGGTGTAAGTGAGAGAGAGGGAGGGGGGCTCCTTTTATAGGGAGAGGGGGGGCACCCAAGGGGCCATGCGCCCAGCCATGGGGCTGCCCCCACCTCTTCCACATTCATGTGGGTGGACACTCCACTCACTCAAATGCCTTTCAATTCCCTCCACTCAAATTCCCATTAAATTTCCACCAAATTTAATGCAAGATCTCATTAAATAAAACTCCTTTTATTTATTCAGAATTTTGTCAATTACTTTAATGACAAACATTCGCATATAACCCCTTGCTAGTATTTCATTTCACGTGCAGAAACACTTTCTGCAATTTCACCCAAAAACCAGTTTCGGTATCTAGTTAAATAAATTCCTGCGCTTGTTATTCTTTTCGGCATGAAACTTTTGCTCCAAATGGATGTCGGTTTCTCTTAAGTGTGTCACCCTACGGTTCGTGAATAATGCGGACATGATCGAGACCCCTCTCGGATCAATAATCAGAAGCGGGATCTGGAGACACATACTGACTCCCACACATTCAACGATGACTTTCTTGTGATTGTCGGAACCTTTTATGCTAGTATCTTAATCCTTTTGTTTCGCGATATATTACATGTCCGAGATTCGATCATCGGTATATCCATACCTAGTTTGATCTCGTTACTGACATGTACTCTTTTCTTGTTCCCGTGATATAACATTCTAGTGATCAAATCACTTGCTTGCAAGCTAACCAATGTGATATCACCGAGAGGGCCCAGAGTATATCTATTCGTCATTGGGATGAACAAATTCCATTCTCGATCCATGAGCCTCAACATAACACTTTATTAGTTCTGAATCCATCTTTATAATCACCCTGTTACGGTGTGACGTTTGATGTTATCAAGAAACTCTTTTGGTGTTAGTGATTGACATGATCTCATGGTCTAAGGATTAGGATCACTTCGTAAGTTGTTATAGCAATATAAACTCAATGACTTTGATCGTAATGCTATACTTCGGATGAATGTTCATCACATCATTACACTAATGTTGTGACCTCGTTATTAACAACATCCAATGTCCATGATCAGGAAACATTGATCATCTTGTTAATCAACGAGCTAGTTTATAAGAGAGGCATAACTAGGAACTTCCTTTTTGTTTATTAAACACACATGTATTAACGTTTCCGTATTAATACAATTATAGCATGCAAAATAAACATTTATCATAAATAAGGAATACGATAATAACCATTTTATTATTGCCTCTCGGGCATATTCCCTTCATGTGGATGGCTATATTTCATAGCCATTAACCTCGCCAAGCTTAAACTTGATCGTCCTCGAGCAAGAAAACCAAAATAAAAAAGTAACTCGGCATTTAAACTAAAATGACGAGATGACGATCTTACTCATGATAGGTAGTCTCATGTTTCCTCCACTTTATTAATCTAAAAAATGAGCATAGATAGAGTAATGGTAAGCATATCATACGGGTTTTAATGAATCCTTATAGCGCAACAATATTATTGTTAGCATGGATGATTCAAATGAGTAAACTATATTCCATGTCATGTAATCAACTCATAAGCTTGCCTTTGAACAATAAAGTATAATCATGTAAAATTGAGAGTGTGAGAGTTTGTCATGAAAAGCATATACACTAAAGTATCTCAATTCTCCCACATTAATAAGTCAAGACTTTTCAAGCACTACTTTTCTATTCATTGTCCTTCAAGAATTTCAGTTCTTAAGTAATTGAGAGCATGCCAAACAAAAATTAATTAGTTTATCGGACTGTGATGGACACTCATGGCATTACCAAGGTTTTTGTTCCCTTTGCATAATGATTACTCATATCAGACAGAGGAGTGTTCCATCATAAACACATTTTAACATCCCAAAAATATTAATCAAGGTTATCAAATTCCAATCACCCAAAATTAGGGTTAACAAAAACTTTTGTTAATTAAAATCATATGAATGCATGTGTGGATATGATGAATGTATGAATACATGAATGGACTTGTGTGATTGTTGTGAATAGAAAGGAGTTGTTTAAAGATGAAAACAACATCATCTAAATCAATTCCAAGCAGAAACAAATCAAGAGAAATTCAGAAACAAACAAAATAAGAAAATGGTCATTTTTGCCAATCTTGCTCACTAGGCCACTTTGAGTGTTTCTAGTCCAAGATTTCAAACATAAACAAATCCATTTCTTTTCACCCCTTGCTAGACCAAGTGAAAGTGAACCCAAGCCTATGGAAAGCCACAATGGTGATATTATGGTTGCCAACATCCGGTGTAAATCCCATGACTACTATAGTGAGAGAAACTGGCATCCACCAGCCGCATGTGTGGAACAAGCCACCAAGTCAACCCGGTCATGAGACGTCGTCGTAAAGTTGGCTGGGACCGCTCGATCTCACTCGCGGCGTCATAAGAAGTACACAACAAGAGGATTGCAACAGAAAACATCAACGCCCGCAACAAGCATGTTGTGTTCTACTCGTGAAACACATCTACGCATAGATCTAGCTCTAATACCACTGATGGGTTTTGCAGCATAGTAAATCAAAAAAATTCTACGGATGCGAACGGAAAGCCAAGATCTAATCTAGGAGATGCAATCAACGAGAGGGATAGATGATATCTTCATCCCTTGAAGAAATCGCACAGCGGAAACGTTCAATAGAACATAGTTGATGTAGTCGTACTAGCTGTCTCCTCCTCGCGATCCGATCCGATCCGATCCTACGCCACAAGTGGCGACGCCTCCGAGAGATGCACACGTACGGTGCCGCGACGTCTCCTCCTTCCTTGGTCCAGCAAGTCGGGTGGAGAGATATATTGGATCTACAGCACGACGGCGTGGTGCAATGGTGGAGAGTTTCTGCGGCAGGGCTTCGCCTACGCGCAGTCGGGAGAGAGAGAGAGGTGGAGGGCAGCAGGTCGGCGGCTAGGGTTGGAGGAGTGGGGGGACGGGTGCGCCCCTGCCCACCTTATATAGGGGGCTGGCCGGCCCCCTTGGCCCCTCATCCATGCCCTAGGGCGGCGGCCCCAAGGGTTGGAGTGGGGGGGGCAAGTTTCCCCCTCCTTCTAGAAGGGTTCCTAGGGTTTCCCCTAGGGTTTTGTCCGGCTGGGCCTATGGGGCCTTGTGCCCCTGGCCCAAAGCGGCCAGGGCACTCCCCTTAGTCCCACGCAGGCCTCCGACAAGTGGGGCCACGTTGGTCCCACTCCAGATGCTTCTAGAACCTTCTGGTACAATACTGAATACTCCGAAACGATTCCGAAATCCAAAAACTGCTTTCCTTTATATGAATCTTATTCTCCGGACCATTTCGGAACCTCTCATGATGTCCTCGATCTCATCCGAGACTCCAAACAAAAACTCATAAACCAATTATCCATTCTATCCTAGCGTTGATGCACGTTAAGTGTGTGACCCTACGGGTTCGAGAATATGCAGACAAGATCTTCTATCAATAATCAACAGCGGGATCTGGAAACCCATATTGACTTCCACATATTCATCGATGATCATATCGGATGAACCGCGATGCCAGGATTCAATTAATCCCATATATATATTCCCTTCGTCACGAGATATTTTACTTGCCCGAGATTCGATCGTTGGTATCGGCATACCTAGTTCAATCTTGTTCATAGCAAGTACTTTACTCGTTCCTTAATCCGATATCACTTTTTGATTAACTCCTTAACCACGTGATTGCAAGCGGTGTTGATATCGATTACCGAGTGGGCCCGAAGTATATCTCTCCGGCTCGGTAGGGACAAATCCCATCTCGATACATACAACCCAACAAGTACTTTCCGATCACCTGAAAGACACCTTTATGATCACCCTCTCATAGGATGACGTTTGATGACCTCAAAGCTTTCTTCCGATACTAGGGAGTTGCATTATCTCATGGTCTAAGGAATACAATATTTGACATAGGAAAAAGCTTCGCAAAGATGAACACGATGACACGATCTAATTGCTCTGCTTGATTTGGGTCTGTCCGTCGTATCATTCTCCTAATGACATGATCTCATTATTAATCGACAACTCATGTCTATGGTTAGGAAACCTTAACCATCATTAATCAATGAGCTAGTCCATAGAGGCGTACTAGGGACACGGTGTTGTTCATAAACCACACAAGTATCAAACTTTCCGCTTAATACAATTCTAGCATGGAATATAAACTTTATCATGAACAAGAATTATAACAATAACATCTTTATTATTGCCTCTAGGGCATAATTCCAACAGTCTCCCACTTGCACTAGAGTCAATAATCTAGTTTACATCTGGCAACAATCTAACACCCATGGCATTAAGGTGTTGATCATGTTTTGCTCGTGGAAGAGGTTTAGTCAACGGATCTGCGACATTAAGATCCATATGTACTTTGCTAATCTTCATATCTACATCTGTTATATAATCTCGAATTATATGAAATCGGCAGTTGATGTGCTTGGTCTTTGGATGATATCTTGGTTCCTTAGCCAGTGCTATGGCACCAGTGTTATCACACAATATCTCCAGTGGGTCCAAGGCACTTGGAACCACACCAAGCTTAGTGATGAAGTTCCTGATCCAAACTCCTTCACTTGACGCTTCTGCAACAGCCATGTATTCCGATTCTACTGTAGATCCCGCGATCACGCTTTGCTTGCAGCTTCTCTAGCTCACAGCTCCTCCATTCAAAATATAAACGAATCCTGTCTGAGATTTAGAATCATCCAGGTCGGTGTCGAAACTAGCGTCGACGTAACCTTTTACAATGAGCTGCTCATCACCTCCATAGACCAAGAACATTTCTTTAGTCCTATTTAAATACTTTAGGATGTTCTTTACGGCTGTCCAGTGTTCCACTCCTGGATCAGTTTGGTATCTGCTCGTCAAACTAAGAGCATTGGACACATCCGGTCTAGTACACAGCATGGCATACATGATAGCACCTATGGCCGAGGCATATGGCACTTTGCTCATGGTTTCTCTATCGTTTAGCGTAGCTGGACACTGAGCCTTGCTCAATATCTTGCCTGACAACATGGGCAATGAACCTTTCTTTTCTTTATCCATTCTGAACCTTTTCAGAACTTTGTCTAGGTATGTACTTTGGCTTAAAGCTATTAGGCATGTTTGTCTATCTCTACAGATTTTGATGCCTAATATATAAGTAGCTTCTCCTAGGTCTTTCATTGAAAAACATTTGTTCAAATAACTCTTCACATCGTTAAGCATATCAATGTCATTTCCAAAAATCAATATGTCATCCACATATAATACTAAAAATGTCACTGAGCTCCCACTCACTTTCTTGTAGATACAAGCTTCGTAGCAATTTGGAACAAATCCAAAGCTCTTGATCACTTGATCAAAACAAAGGTTCCAACTCCGAGATGCTTGCTTTAGTCCATAAATGGAACGCTGAAGTTTGCACACCTTATTAGCATCCTTAGGATCGACAAAACCTTCGGGCTGCATCATATACAACTCTTCATCAATGTTGCCATTGAGGAACGCAGTCTTGACATCCATTTGCTATATTTCATAATCATGAAATGCAGCAATTGCTAATAAAATCCGAATGGACTTAAACATCGCTACGGGAGAGAAAGTGTCATTGTAGTCAACACCTTGAACTTGCTGAAACCCTTTTGCGACAAGTCGAGCTTTATATACAGTAACATTACCATCCGCGTCCATTTTCTTCTTGAAAATCCATTTGCACTCAACGGTCTTTCGGTCGCTAGGAGGTTCCACCAAAGTCCATACTTGGTTTTCGCTCATGGATCCCAATTCGGACTTCATGGCCTCTAGCCATTTCTCAGAGTCTGGGCTCATCATTGCTTCCTCATAGTTTGCAGGTTCACTATTGTCTACCAACAAGACAGTTAAGACAGGGTTGCCGTACCATTCAGGAGGGGCACGTGACCTTGTTGACCTGCGACGTTCAGCATCAGCATCGTTCGAAGTTTCATGATCCTCCTCATTAGCTTCCTCTCTTGTTGGTGCAGACGACACTGGAACAATTTCAGGTGCTGCGCTACTCTCCAACTCGAGAGAAGGTTCAATAACCTCGTCTAGCTCTACCTTCCTCCCACTCACTTCTTTCGAGACAAACTCCTTCTCAAGAAAGGATCTGTTCTTTGCAACAAA
Source organism: Avena insularis (assembly GCA_023614405.1). Lineage (NCBI taxonomy): Eukaryota > Viridiplantae > Streptophyta > Magnoliopsida > Poales > Poaceae > Avena > Avena insularis. The sequence goes on from CM042687.1 coordinate 23,701,857, forward strand.
CACTTTTCCTTCGGATCTGTGGTAGAAGGTATACCCAATCGTTTCCTTAGGGTATCCTATGAAGACGCATTTCTCCGCTTTGGGTTCGAGCTTGTCCGTCATCAACTTCTTGACGTAAGTTTCGCATACCCAAACTTTAAGAAACGACAACCTAGGTTTAGCACCAAACCATAGTTCATACGGTGTCAGCTCAACGGATTTAGATGGTGCCCTATTTAAAGTGAATGCAGCGGTTTCTAATGCATAACCCCAAAATGATAACGGCAAATATGTAAGAGACATCATTGATCGCACCATATCTAATAGAGTTCGATTCTGGCGTTCAGACACACCGTTGCGCTGTGGTGTCCCGGGTGGCGTGAGTTGCGAAACGATTCCGCTTGCTTTAAGATGCGTGAGAAAATCATAACTCAAATATTCACCTCCATGATCGGATCGTAGAAATTTAATTTTCCTGTTACGATGGTTTTCCACTTTGTTCTGAAATTCTTTGAACTTTTCAAATGTTTTAGATTTATGTTTCATTAAATAGATATACCCATATCTACTTAAGTCATCATTAAAAGTGAGAAAATAGTGATATCCACCGCGCGTCGAAACACTCATTGGTCCGCATACATCGGTATGTATGATTTCCAACAAGTCTGTTGCTCGCTCCATTATTCCGGAGAACGGGGTTTTGATCATCTTGCCCATGAGGCACGGCTCGCACGTGTCAAATGATTCAAAATCAAGAGACTCCAAAAGTCCATCAGAATGGAGTTTCTTCATGCGTTTTACACCAATATCACCTAGACGGCAGTGCCACAAATAAGTCGAATTATCCCTATCTACTTTGCATCTCTTAGCCTCCATGTTATGGATGTGTGTTTCATTGCTTTCGAGATTCAGAAGAAATAAACCATTCATAGCAGGTGCATGACCATAAAAGATGTTACTCATATAAATAGAACAAACACTATTCTCCGATTTAAATGAATAACCGTCTTTCAATAAATACGATCTAGATATAATGTTCATGCTCAACACAGGCACATAATAACACTTATTAAGGTTTAACACTAATCCCGAAGGTAAAACTAAGGAGAGCGTGCCGATGGCCATCACATCAACTCTTGATCCAATGCCAACGCGCATCGTTACCTCATCCCTCGCTAGGCGCCGTCTATTCCGTAGCTCCTGTTTCGAGTTACAAATATTAGCAACCGAACCAGCATCAAATACCCAGGCACTACAACGAGCGCTAGTAAGGTAAACATCAATAACATGTATATCAAATATACCTTTATGTTGGAATTATGCCCTAGAGGCAATAATAAAGATGTTATTATTATAATTCTTGTTCATGATAAAGTTTATATTCCATGCTAGAATTGTATTAAGCGGAAACTTTGATACTTGTGTGGTTTATGAACAACATCGTGTCCCTAGTACGCCTCTATGGACTAGCTTATTGATTAATGATGGTTAAGGTTTCCTAACCATAGACATGATTTGTCAATTAATAATGAGATCATGTCATTGGGAGAATGATATGATGGACAGACCCAAATCAAGCAGAGCAATTAGATCGTGTCATCGTGTTCATCTTTGCGAAGCTTTTTCTTATGTCAAATATTGTATTCCTTAGACCATGATATAATGCAACTCCCTGGTATCGTAACAAAGCTTTGAGGTCATCAAATGTCATCCTATGAGAGGGTGATCATAAAGGTGTCTCTCAGGTGATCGGAAAGTACTTGTTGGGTTGTATGTATCGAGATGGGATTTGTCCCTCCCAAGTCATAGAGATATACTTCGGGCCCACTCGGTAATCGATATCAACACCGCTTGCAAGCAAGTGGTTCAGGAGTTAATCACAAAGTGATATCGGATTACGGAACGAGTAAAGTACTTGCTGTGAACGAGATTGAACTAGGTATGCCGATGCCAACGATCGAATCTCGGGCAAGTAAAATATCGCGTGACGAAGGGAATATATATATGGGATTAATTGAATCCTGGCATCGTGGTTCATCCGATATGATCATCGATGAATATGCGGGAGTCAATATGGGTTTCCAGATCCCGCTGTTGATTATTGATAGAAGATCATGTATGCATATTCTCGAACCCGTAGGGTCACACACTTAACGTGTCTCGACGCTAGGATAGAATGGATAATTGGTTTATGAGTTTTTGTTCGGAGTCTCGGATGAGATCCAGGACATCATGAGAGGTTCCAGAATGGTCCGGAGAATAAGATTCATATAAGGGAAAGCAATTTTTGGATTTCGGAATTGTTTTGGAATGTTCGGTATTGTACGGAAGGTTCTAGAAGCTTCGAGTGGGACTAACGTGGCCCCACTTGTCCCGAGGGGCGTGGGCCTCTGAGGGAGTGCCTGGCATTGGGGCACAAGGCCCCATAGGCCCAGCCGGCCAAGCCCTAGGGGAAACCCTAGGGAGAGCTTCTAGAAGGGGGGGAACTTGCCCCCCACTCCACCCATGTGGCCGCCGGCCCTAGGGCATGGAGGAGGGGCAAGGGCAGCCGGCCAGCCCTCTATATAAAGAGGGCAGGGGAGCACCCTCCTCCCACAACCCCAAAACCCTAGCCGCCATACTTCTGCCCTCTCCTCTCTCTCTCTCTCTCTCCCGACTGCGCGTAGGCGAAGCCCTGCCGTAGAAACTCTCCACCTTTGCACCACGCCGTCGTGTTGTAGATCCAATCTATCTCTCCACCCCACTTGCTGGACCGAGGAAGGAGGATACGTTGAGGTGCCATACGTGTGCATCTCTCGGAGGCGTCGCCACTTGCGGCGTTGGATCGGATCGGATCGCGAGGAGGAGTAGGCTAGTACGACTACATCAACCACGTTCCGTTGAACGTTCCGCTGTGCGATTTCTTCATGGGTATGAAGATATCATTTATCCCTCTCGTTGTTTGCATCTCCTAGATTAGATCTTGGCTTTTCCCGTTCGCATCCATAGAAAATTTTGATTTACTATGCTGCAAAACCCTTTAGTGGTATCAGAGCTAGATCTATGCGTAGATGTGTTTCACGAGTAGAACGCAACATGCTTGTTGCGGGCGTTGATGTTTTCTGTTGCAAGCCTCTTGTTGTGTACTTCTTATGACGCGGAATAGTGAGATCGAAGCGGTCCAGGCCAACTTTACGCGACCTCGTTCACGAGACTGGCTCCGCACTTGATGTGTGGCTTGTTCCACACATGCGGCTGGTGGATGCCAGTTTCTCTCACTATAGTTGTCATGGGATTTACACCGGATGTTGGCAACCATAATATCACCGTTGTGGCTTTTCGTAGGTAAGAATCGTTCTTAGCTTGTTACTCCCATAATCCACGTAAAACATGCAACAACAAAGTAGAGGCGTCTAACTTGTTTTTGCAGGGAGTGTTTCTGTGATACGGTATGGCCCAAGATGTGATGTGTATGTTGTATGCAATGATCATGTTTTGTAATATTTCACGACTTGCATGTCGATGAGTACACAACCGGCAGGAGCCATATGGTTGTCTTTATAATTGTGTATGACCTGTGTGTCAACTTCTTATACGCCATGTAATAGCTTTACTTTATCGCTAAGTAGTTAGCAATAGTTGTAGTTGCTATTCGTGGTGGAGGCAATCATGGTGGAGTGATGGAGATCATGCTGGCACGCACAAGATGGAGATCATTGCGCGGAGATTGGCTATACCATGTCACATAAAATTATATGCATGTGATGTTTATCCTTTTATGTATCTTATTATGCTTAGATCACGATGGTAGCATTATAAGATGATTCCTCACTTAAAGATCAAGATAAAACTGTGTTCTCCCCATGTATGCACCGTTGCGAAAGTTCGTCGTGTTCAAGCACCACGTGATGATCGGGTGCTATAAACTCTACGTTCACATACAACGGGTGCAAGACAGTTTTGCACACGCGGAAATACTTGGGTTTGACTTTACGAGCCTAGCATGTACAAACATGGCCTCGGAACACACGAACCGAAAGGTTAAGCATTAGTCATATGAATGATATGATCGACACTTTGTTGTCCACCATTGAAACCACATCTCTTCTCGTGAAGATCGGATTAGGTGTGGTGAATTTGGATCATGTTGACTAAACAACTTGAGGGATGTTGAATTTAGTGGGAGTTCATCTAGTAATTTGATTAAGTTGAACTAGTTATCATGAACATAGTCTAAATTGTACTTGCAAATTTTGTAGATCAAATGGCTAAGTCCAACTTCAACTTCAACGGTTTTGCTGAGAAAGAAAAGCTTAAGAACAATGGGTCTAACTTCACCAACTGGTTCCGCAATCTGAGAATCATTCTCGCTAGGGGACAAAAGGACTATGTCCTTGAGAAAGCGCTAGGTTACTCCCTTGCTGTAGATGCACCGATTGATGAAAAAGTTGTTTATCAGTCGTGCAAGGATGATTAGTGTGATTAAGAGCACCATGTTGTTTGCTATGGAATCGGACCTTCAAAATCATTTTGAGGAGTTCGCCGGGCCTTTTGATATTCTTGAGGAACTGAAAACCATGTTTCAGACTCAGGCCCGTTCTGAGAGATATGAGATCTCTGAGAAATTCTTCAACTGCAAGATGGAGGAAGGGAGTTCTGTTAGTGAGCACGCCATTAAGATGTCGGGCTACACTCAACGTCTTGAGCAACTGGACTGCAAGATTCCAGAAGAGCTCAAGATTGACAGAGTTCTGCAATCACTCCCTCCTAGCTACAAAGGTTTTGTAGTTACTCATAATCAGATTGGTTCCATTGATACAATCACTGAGCTCTTCGCTAAGCTGAAAGCTGCGGAGGTGGACATCAAGAAAGATAATCATGTGTTGATGGTCAACAAGCCCCCCAGCTTTAAGAAAGGTAAGGGTGCAAAGAAGTCCTTCAAGAAAGGCAGCGGCAAGCGCGTTTCCCCTGCTGAGAAGAAGCTCAATTCTGGACCTAAGCCGGACACTGAGTGCTTCTGTTGCAACGACAAGGGTCACTGGAAGCGCAACTATCCGAAGTACTTAGCGGACAAGAAGGCTGGCACCATTAAAGGTATATTTGATATACATGTTATTGATGTTTACCTTACTAGCGCTCATTGTAGTGCCTGGGTATTTGATACTAGTTCAGTTGCTAATATTTGTAACTCGAAACAGGAGCTACGGAATAGACGGCGGCTAGCAAGGGATGAGGTGACAATGCGCGTTGGCAACGGATCAAGAGTTGATGTGATGGCCGTCGGCACGCTCTCCTTAGTTTTACCTTCGGGATTAGTTTTAAACCTTAATAAATGTTATTATGTGCCTGCGTTGAGCATGAACATTATTTTTGGATCGTGTTTATTGCAAGACGGTTATTCATTTAAATCGGAGAATAATGGTTGTTCTATTTATATGAGTAACATTTTTTATGTCCATGCACCTGCTATGAATGGTTTATTTCTTCTGAATCTCGAAAGCAATGAAACACACATCCATAACATTGAAGCTAAGAGATGCAAGGTAGATAGTTATAATACGACTTATTTGTGGCACTGCCGTCTAGGTCATATTGGTGTAAAACGCATGAAGAAACTCCATTCTGATGGACTTTTGGAGTCTCTTGATTTTGAATCATTTGACACGTGCGATCCGTGCCTCATGAGCAACGGACTTGTTGGAAATCATACATACCGATGTATGCGGACCAATGAGTGTTTCGACGCGCGGTGGATATCGCTATTTTCTCACTTTTACTGATGACTTAAGTAGATATGGGTATATCTATTTAGTGAAACATAAATCTGAAACGTTTGAAAAGTTCAAAGAATTTCAGAACGAAGTGGAAAACCATCGTAATAGGAAAATTAAATTTCTACGATCCGATCATGGAGGTGAATATTTGAGTTATGATTTTCTCACGCATCTTAAAGCAAGCAGAATCGTTTCGCAACTCACGCCACCCGGAACACCACAGCGCAATGGTGTGTCTGCACGCCGGAATCAAACTCTATTAGATATGGTGCGATCAATGATGTCTCTTACAGATTTGCCGTTATCATTTTGGGGTTATGCATTAGAGACCGCTTCATTCACTTGAAATAGGGCACCATCTAAATCCGTTGAGACGACACCGTGTGAACTATGGTTTGGTGCTAAACCTAAGTTGTCGTTTCTTAAAGTTTGGGGATGCGAAGCTTACGTCAAGAAGTTGATGCCGAACAAAGCTCGAACCCAAAGCGGAGAAATGCGTCTTCATAGGATACCCTAAGGAAACTATTGGGTATACCTTCTACCACAGATACGAAGGCAAAGTGTTTGTTGCAAAGAACGGATCCTTTCTTGAGAAGGAGTTTCTCTCGAAAGAAGTGAGTGGGAGGAAAGTAGAGCTAGACGAGGTTATTGAACCTTCTCTTGAGTTGGAGAGTAGCGCAGCACCTGAAATTGTTCCAGTGCCGTCTGCACCAACAATAGAGGAAGCTAATGACGAGGATCATGAAGCTTCGGACAATGCTATTGTTGAACATCGCAGGTTGACAAGGTCACGTGCCCCTCCTGAGTGGTACGGCAACCCTGTCTTAACTGTCTTGTTAGTAGACAACAGTGAACCTGCGAACTATGAGGAAGCAATGATGAGCCCAGACTCTGAGAAATGGCTAGAGGTCATGAAATCCGAATTGGGATCCATGAGCGAAAACCAAGTATGGACTTTGGTGGACCCTCCTAGTGACCGAAAGGCCGTTGAGTGCAAATGGATTTTCAAGAAGAAAACGGACGCGGATGGTAATGTTACTGTCTATAAAGCACGGCTTGTTGCGAAAGGTTTTCGACAAGTTCAAGGTGTTGACTATGATGACACTTTCTCTCCCGTAGCGATGTTTAAGTCCATTTGGATTTTATTAGCAATTGCTGCGTTTCATGATTATGAAATATGGCAGATGGATGTCAAGACCGCGTTCCTCAATGGCAACATTGATGAAGAAATGTATATGATACAACCCGAAGGTTTTGTCGATCCTAAGGATGCTGATAAGGTGTGAAACTTCAGCGTTCCATTTATGGACTAAAGCAAGCATCTCGGAGTTGGAACCTTCGTTTTGATCAAGTGATCAAGAGCTTTGGATTTGTTCCAAATTGCTACGAAGCATGTATCTACAAGAAAGTGAGTGGGAGCTCAGTGAAATTTTTAGTACTATATGTGGATGACATATTGATTATTGGAAATGACATTGATATGCTTAACGATGTGAAGAGTTATTTGAACAAATGTTTTTCAATAAAAGACCTAGGAGAAGCTGCTTATATATTAGGCATCAAAATCTATAGAGATAGACAAAGACGCCTAATAGCTTTAAGCCAAAGTACATACCTAGACAAAGTTCTGAAAAGGTTTAGAATGGATAAGGCAAAGAAAGGTTCAGTGCCCATGTTGTCAGTTAAGATATTGAGCAAGGCTCAGTGTCCAGCTACGGTAAACGATAGAGAAACCATGAGCAAAGTGCCATATGCCTCGGCCATAGGTTCTATCATGTATGCCATGCTGTGTACTAGACCGGATGTGTCCAATGCTCTTAGTTTGACGAGCAGATACCAAAGTGATCTAGGAGTGGAACACTGGACAGCCGTGAAGAACATCCTAAAGTATTTAAATAGGACTAAAGAAATGTTCTTGGTCTATGGAGGTGATGAGCAACTCGTCGTAAAAGGTTATGTCGATGCTAGTTTCGACACTGACAATGATGATTCTAAATCTCAGACAGGATACGTTTATATTTTGAATGGAGGAGCTGTGAGCTGGAGAAGCTGCAAGCAAAGCGTGATCGTGGGATCTACAGTAGAAGCGGAATACATGGTTGCTGCAGAAGCGTCATGTGATGGAGTTTGGATCAGGAAATTCATCACTGAGCTTGGTGTGGTTCCAAGTGCCTTGGACCCACTGGAGATATTGTGTGACAACACTGGCACCATAGCACTGGCTAAGGAACCAAGATATCATCAAAGACCAAGCATATCAACCGCAAGTTTCATATAATTCGAGATTATATAACAGATGGAGATCTGAAGATTAGCAAAGTACATACGGATCTGAATGTCGCAGATCCGTTGACTAAACCTCTTCCACGAGCAAAACATGATCAGCACCTTAGTGCCATGGGTGTTAGATTGTTCCCAGATGTAAACTAGATTATTGACTCTAGTGCAAGTGGGAGACTGTTGTAATTATGCCCTAGAGGCAATAATAAAGATATTATTATAATTCTTGTTCATGATAAAGTTTATATTCCATGATAGAATTGTATTAAGTGGAAACTTTGATACTTGTGTGGTTTATGAACAACACTGTGTCCCTAGTACGCCTCTATGGACTAGCTTATTGATTAATGATGGTTAAGGTTTCCTAACCATAGACATGAGTTGTCAATTAATAATGTGATCATGTCATTGGGAGAATGATATGATGGAAAAACCCAAATCAAGCAGAGCAATTAGATCGTGTCATCGTGTTCATCTTTGCGAAGCTTTTTCTTATGTCAAATATTATATTCCTTAGACCATGAGATAATGCAACTCCCTGGTATCGGAAGAAAGCTTTGAGGTCATCAAACGTCATCCTATGAGAGGGTGATCATAAAGGTGTCTCTCAGGTGATCGAAAAGTACTTGTTGGGTTGTATGTATCGAGATGGGATTTGTCCCTCCCAAGTCGGAGAGATATACTTCAGGCCCACTCGGTAATCGATATCAACACCGCTTGCAAGCAAGTGGTTAAGGAGTTAATCACAAAGTGATATCGGATTACGGAACGAGTAAAGTACTTGCTGTGAACGAGATTGAACTAGGTATGCCGATGCCAATGATCGAATCTCGGGCAAGTAAAATATTGCATGACGAAGGGAATATATATATGGGATTAATTGAATCCTGGCATCGTGGTTCATCCGATATGATCATCGATGAATATGTGGGAGTCAATATGGGTTTCCAGATCCCGCTGTTGATTATTGATAGAAGATCATGTCTGCATATTCTCTAACCCGTAGGGTCACACATTTAACGTGTCTCGACGCTAGGATAGAATGGATAATTGGTTTATGAGTTTTTGTTCGGATTCTCGGATGAGATCCAGGACATCATGAGAGGTTCCAGAATGGTCCGGAGAATAGGATTCATATAAGGGAAAACAGTTTTTGGATTTCAGAATTGTTTTGGAATGTTCGGTATTATACCGGAAGGTTCTAGAAGCTTCCGGAGTGGGACCAACGTGGCCCCACTTGTCCGAGGGGGGCGTGGGCCTACGAGGGAGTGCCCTGGCTGCATTGGGCCTGGGGCACAAGGCCCCATAGGCCCAGCCGGCCAAGCCCTAGGGGAAACCCTAGGGAGAGCTTCTAGATGGGGAGGAACTTGCCCCCACTCCACCCATGTGGCCGCCGGCCCTAGGGCTTGGTGGAGGGTCAAGGGAAGCCGGCCAGCACTCTATATAAAGAGGGCAGGGGCACACCCTCCTCCCACAACCCCAAAACCTTAGCCGCCATACTGCTGCCCTCTCCTCTCTCTCTGCCGACTGCGTGTAGGCAAAGCGCTGCCGCAGAAACTTTCCACCTTTGCACCATGCCGTCGTGTTGTAGATCCAATCTATCTCTCCACCCCACTTGCTGGACCGAGGAAGGAGGAGACGTCGATGTGTCGTACGTGTGCATCTCTCGGAAGCGTCGCCACTTGCGGCGTTGGATCGGATCGCGAGGAGGAGAAGGCTAGTACGACTACATCAACCACGTTCTGTTGAACGTTCCGCTGTGCGATTTCTTCAAGGGTATGAAGATCTCATCTATCCCTCTCGTTGTTTCCATCTCCTAGATTAGATCTTGGCTTTTCCTGTTTGCATCCGTAGAAAATTTTGATTTACTATGCTGCGAAACCCTTCACTTTAATGGTGCCAGCCTTCTTGTCCGCTAAGTACTTCGGACAGTTGCGCTTCCAGTTACCCTTGTCCTTGCAATAGAAGCACTCAGTGTCCGGCTTAGGTACAGACTTGAGCTTCTTCTTAGCAGGGGCAACGCGCTTGCCGCTGCCTTTCTTGAAGGACTTCTTTGCACCCTTACCTTTCTTAAAGCTAGGGGTCTTGTTGACCATAAACACATGATTATCTTTCTTGATATCCACCTCCGTAGCTTTTAGCTTAACGAAGAGCTCAGTGATCGTATCAGTGGAACCAATCTGATTGTGAGTAACTACAAAACCTTTGTAGCTAGGAGGGAGTGATTGCAGAACTCTGTCAATCTTGAGCTCTTCTGGAATCTTGCAGTCCAGTTGCTCAAGACGTTGAGTGTACCCCGACATCTTAATGGTGTGCTCACTAACGGAACTCCCTTCCTCCATCTTGCAGTTAAAGAACTTCTCAGAGATCTCATATCTCTCAGAACGGTCCTGAGTCTGAAACATGGTTTTCAGTTCCTCAAGTATCTCAAGGGGCCCGACGAACTCCTCAAAACGATTTTGAAGGTCCGATTCCATAGCAAACAACATGGTACTCTTAATCACTCCATAATCATCTTTGCGCGACTGATAAACAGCTTTTTCATCAGTTGGCGCATCAATAGCAGGGGCGTCACCTAGCGCTTTCTCAAGGACATAGTCCTTTTGTCCGCCAGCGAGAATGATTCTCAGATTGCAGAACCAGTTGGTGAAGTTAGACCCATTATTCTTAAGCTTTTCTTTCTCAGCAAAAACGTTGAAGTTGAAGTTGGACTTAGCCATTTGATCTACAAAATTTGCAAGTATAGTTTAGACTATGTTCATGATAACTAGTTCAACTTAATAAAATTACTAGATGAACTCCCACTAAATTCAACATCCCTCAAGTTGTTTAGTGAACACGATCCAAATTCACCACACCTAACCGATCTTCACGAGAAGAGATGTGGTTTCAATGGTGGACAAGAAAGTGTCGATCATATCATTCATATGACTCATGCTTAACCTTTCGGTTCGTGTGTTCTGAGGCCATGTCTGTACATGCTAGGCTCGTCAAGTCAAACCCAAGTATTTCCGCGTGTGCAAAACTGGCTTGCACCCGTTGTATGTGAACGTAGAGTTTATAGCACCCGATCATCACGAGGTCCTTGAACACGATGAAATTTCGCAATGGTACATACATGGGGAGAACACAATTTTATCTTGATCTTTAAGTGAGGAATCATCTTATAATTCTACCGTCGCGATCTAAGCATAATAAGATACATAAAAGGATAAAAATCACATGCATATTATTTTATGTGACATGGTATAGCCAATCTCCGCGCAATTATCTCCATCTTGTGCACACCAGCATGATCTCCATCACTCCACCATGATTGCCTCCACCACAAATAGCAACTACAACTATTGCTAACTACTTAGCGATAAAGTAAAGCTATTACATGGCGTATAAGAAGTTGACACACAGGTCATACACAATTATAAAGACAACCATATGGCTCCTTCCGATTGTGTACTCATCGACATGCAAGTCGTGAAATATTACAAAACATGATCATCGCATACATCATACACATCATGTCTTGGGCCATACCATATCAAAAAACACTCCCTGCAAAAACAAGTTAGACGCCTCTACTTTGTTGTTGCATGTTTTACGTGGCTTATGGGAGTAACAAGCTAAGAACGATTCTTACCTACAGAAAGCCACAACGGTTATATTATGGTTGCCAACATCCGGTGTAAATCCCATGACTACTATAGTGAGAGAAACTGGCATCCACCAGCCGCATGTGTGAAACAAGCCACACGTCAAGTGCGGAGCCGATCTCGCGAACGACGTCACGTAAAGTTGGCCTGGACCGCTTCGATCTCACTATCCCGCGTCATAAGAAGTACACAACAAGAGATTGCAACAGAAAACATCAACGCCCGCAACATGCATGTTGTGTTCTACTCGTGAAACACATCTACGCATAGATCTAGCTCTAATACCACTGATGGGTTTTGCAGCATAGTAAATCAAAAAAATTCTACGTATGCGAATGGAAAGCCAAGATCTAATCTAGGAGATGCAATCAACGAGAGGGATAGATGAGATCTTCATACCCTTGAAGAAATCGCATAGCGGAAACGTTCAACAGAACGTGGTTGATGTAGTCGTACTAGCCGTCTCCTCCTCGCGATCCGATCCGATCCTACATCGCAAGTGGCGACGCCTCCGAGAGATGCACACGTACGGCACCGTGACGTCTCCTCCTTCCTTGGTCCAGCAAGTGGGGTGGAGAGATAGATTGGATCTACAGCACGACGGCGTGGTGCAATGGTGGAGAGTTTCTGCAGGCTTCACCACGCTGCAATGGGAGAGAGAGGTGGAGGGCAGCAGGTCGGCGGCTAGGGTTGGAGGAGTGGGGGAGGGGTGCGCCCCTGCCCTCCTTATATAGGGGGCTGGCCGGCCCCCTTGGCCCCTCCTCCAAGCCCTAGGGCGGCGGTCCTAAGGGTTGGAGTGGGGGGCAAGTTTCCCCCCTCCTTCTAGAAGGGTTCCGAGGGTTTCCCCTAGGGTTTTGGCCGGCTGGGCCTATGGGGCCTTGTGCCCCTGGCACAATGCGGCCAGGGCAATCCCCTTAGTCCCACTCAGGCCTCCGACAAGTGGGGCCACGTTGGTCCCACTCCGGAAGCTTCTAGAACCTTCTAGTACAATACCGAATACTCTGAAACGATTCCGAAATCCAAAAACTGCTTTCCTTTATATGAATCTTATTCTCTGGACCATTCCGGAACCTCTCGTGATGTCCTGGATCTCATCCGAGACTCCGAACAAAAACTCATAAACCAATTATCCATTCTATCCTAGCGTCGAGGCACGTTAAGTGTGTGACCCTACGGGTTCGAGAATATGCAGACATGATCTTCTATCAATAATCAACAGCGGGATCTGGAAACCCATATTGACTCCCACATATTCATCGATGATCATATCGGATGAACCACGATGCTAGGATTCAATTAATCCCATATATATATTCCCTTCGTCACGCGATATTTTACTTGCCCGAGATTCGATCGTTGGTATCAGCATACCTAGTTCAATCTCGTTCACAGCAAGTACTTTACTCATTCCGTAATCCGATATCACTTTGTGATTAACTCCTTAACCACGTGCTTGCAAGCGGTGTTGATATCGATTACCGAGTGGGCCCGAAGTATATCTCTCCGACTCGGGAGGGAAAAATCCCATCTCGATACATACAACCCAACAAGTACTTTCTGATCACCTGAGAGACACCTTTATGATCACCCTTTCATAGGATGACGTTTGATGACCTCAAAGCTTTCTTCCGATACCAGGGAGTTGCATTATCTCATGGTCTAAGGAATACAATATTTTACATAGGAAAAAGCTTCGCAAAGATGAACACGATGACACGATCTAATTGCTCTGCTTGATTTGGGTTTGTCCGTCATATCATTCTCCTAATGACATGATCTCATTATTAATCGACAACTCATGTCTATGGTTAGGAAACCTTAACCATCATTAATCAATGAGCTAGTCCATAGAGGCGTACTAGGGACACGGTGTTGTTCATAAACCACACAAGTATCAAAGTTTCCGCTTAATACAATTCTAGCATGGAATATAAACTTTATCATGAACAAGAATTATAATAATAACATCTTTATTATTGCCTCTAGGGCATAATTCCAACACACCACTGCCTTAGGAACCGCCTAGACATGCCCGTTCGCTGCCGCGCGACTAGGAGCGTGTGTGTGCCATTAAAACTTCTGTCGGAACAGCCCAGAGCGTCGACGTGTTCTGACCGATTCGCACAGCCCCACTCCTCGCCATCAAGCCTTTTAGCTTCGCCAGGAGGCAGCGCACCATCCCCTACCTTTGGCCATGCCATTAGTTCGCTGTGCAGCCGACCCCGACGACCTCAGCCCGTACCCTTCGGTTCCCTCGTCACACTATAAATAGAGGCCTTCCCCGTTCGAATTTAGGAAACCATCTCATTGCCCTCTCTCTCTCAGAACCACCCCACATCTTCCCCGGAGAAAGGCGAGAACAAGGTTGCCGGAATTTTGCCGGAGCGTGCCGCTGCTGGAGGAGAAGGGCACCGCTGATTGGAGCCACCCCAGGAGGAGACGCAAGTACCAGGAGGATCGCCGTCGTCAACTTCATCGTTCGCCCCCATCGCCGACCATTGCCGGAGCCTCGATGAGCCGCCAAAGACCCCCACTGGCCGCACTAGGGTTCATGCTCATCGCGTTCTGTTCAGACGTGGATGATGAATCTCAGCCATAGATCTTACTTCTAATCCTACGGCCCTAATCACCCCGTACCCGTTCGCCACTCTCTGTCTCACTGACGAGTGGGGACAGCCACTTAAACCAAGACATGCGCTGTCAATGCGCAGTGGGCCGCCGATTAACCTTCCCAAGGACCAGAGTTTGAATTTAGGTTTATCATTTTAATTTCAAACTTAGTTCTGGCAGTAGTTCCAAAAATCATTTCAGAGAGTTTCACTAAATCAAATTGCATGAAACTAATTTTGCTAGAAAGGTATGGAAATTCTTAACCCAAGCTCGTTGGATTTAAATCATTTGGGATTATAGATCACCTATAGTAAAAATAACAAGGCAGGAGCTTTTCTACATTCAAACTTTTTCAAAATTCAACCATAAATGCTTTTGAGTTGATTCCAACTCTCAAAAATCACATTTGATAAGACCTTTCTAAATATAGAAAAATATCTAGGTTTACTTGCAGAAATAATGGACAAGTAATAAAAGAATGAACCATAGGCATTTCTAGTCACTTTAATTAATTAAAATAAAAAGGTTAAACCTTATTAAATCATGACACCACTTTAAATCACATTCCCAAGTACTGAAATATGTGGTGATGACATGTGTCAACATGATCCCATGTTTTAGTTGGAGAATATTAAATCTTAAGTAGTTTTTCACTGAGTAGAAATTACTTTTCTAAAATAAAATAAATGAAACTAGTGCCTTAATCTTTGTGATGATAGTGATGATGCTAGATCATCTAGTGTGAGCCTTTGTGTGCTAAATAGAAGTATTTAAGAATTGTTTGCTGATTGTGTACTTCGTATTTATTTATAGACACTAGTACCGACCAAGGATACGAAGAGGAAGGATACTACTACGAGGAAGAAGCAGAGGAGAACTTCAACCACTGCACAAGGCAAGCTAAGCTAAACCATGCAAGTCATACTTGCAAGCTTAAACCTAAAAGATAACCTATGCAATGCATTAGGCATGCCTTGATTATAACAATTGATGTTACCCAATCCCAGTTTTACTTGCAAGCTTAGTTATTTTATTTCTTTATCAAAGCTTTTATTTGTGTTTACTTAGTGAATTGTAGATTTTAGAAAGATGATTAAAGGTAGCATAAAGATCATAAAACTTGGCCTAAGTTAGATAAATCTTGATGTCATCCTGAGGCATGAGACTGAACTTAGATAAGCCACACTTGATTATCACCCCTCATTAGTGTTTACCCCCACTTGTAGATGCTAGTGCTAAGCATAAAATTTGATCACTTTAGATGGGATTACTTGGTGAAAATGATTATGAAAACCTTAGAATGATGAGTCATTCTAATGAAATGTTTTGACATGTGTTCTTGTACACCAGATGATTTTGATGATGAAAATGTTAAGGCATGAGCCTTAGACCTTTATAAAACTGATGGTTGTCTGGATGCGATACCATTCCAATTTTACATTACAACCACAATAACCGAAATTTGGGTAGGGCTTGACTGGAAGTTTATATACCTTAGTAGGTTCCCTCGCGGCCGAGGTTTGAGCTGAGGCTACCTCGTAAAGATTGACCACCTGTGCAGTTACCAAGATGATAGATGGTCATGGTTGGGAGGCCAAACTCATAGGAGAGGTGCCTATATTAGGGCGTGTAATTGAAAGGTTAGGATTGATTATCCACATACCGAGTATGGTGAATTCAGGATTGTTCCTGATGGATGTATCAAATATTGTGGTGAAAGTGTACCACCTCTACAGAGTGTCAAACTATTCGAATATCCGCGTCCGCGGTTATGGACAGTTGGAGTGGCCATACTGTTCCGTTGTCAGATGTTTTCATAATGAATTATGAAATGAATCATGACTTTGACTTGACCACAACAGGGTTGTGAACATGAAAACTAAGTTCCCACTTAGGTGTTATAAAATATGAAACTAGCTTTCTTTGCTTCTGAACTCAGTTAAGGTAAATCTGTCTTTTTGCAAAACAACCTAGAGCTTAGTATTCCTACTCAAAACCACTTTACCCGTTAGTGATAGTTTATGAGTACTTAAAGAGTACTCATGGCTTTGTCCCTGGCTATTCCCGTGGCCAGACTATGAAGAGGACTATCAGGATGAAGGACCGCGGGAAGGTTACGATAACTAGGATCATCTCCCATCATCAGCATTGCCTGTGACCATGAAGATGGAGCTTCGCCCATGCTACCGTTATTATATTATTCCGCTGCTTGATTGTACTAAGACTGGATCATGAGATCCTTTATTTGTTGTAAGACCTTATGTATGGTTTGTAATGGATGATGTACTGTGGTATCCAATCTGTTATGTCTCGCAAAAATGGTAATCCTGGGATTGCGATGTATGGCATAACAGGCATCTGGGATTAAAAATCCGGGTGTTGACACACACACATCTACACGACGATGCCAAGAATCTTACCCATTATATCATTGCTGCTACAAATGTTTAATCAACTCATAGACGAAATCAAGGAGTTTCCCTCATGAAGATTGTTCATAGGCTAGCGGAGTTGTTGGCATCCCATGAAGTTTGACACACATAAAGCTATATCATTCTTATGATTCACAAGTCAAACTTTGGCATGCTCACAAAAACTGCTAAACATTAACTCTATTGAACAAATCCTTTCAAATAGAGCTATCAAGTCAATCATTATGTTCTATGGTGTTGAGTGTTTCTAGGAATAAGATTTCAAGACTAAACACTACAACACCCAAGATTTCAATTATGAGACTGTTTCTTATTACAATTGTTTAGCAAATTTTTAGGCAAGACTTGGTTAACTACAAGATCTGGAACAAAACATACTCAACTAAATACCCATGCAAACAAAATTTTACTCTAATATAAATACTCACTCCACCAACATAATATCTTAACATTTACTACTAACTAGCATGGGTTTCTCAAACTTCAAAAGTGGGGAGTCATAAGGCATACCTCTCATGATTGGTTCCACTTCTCTCTTACCCTTTTATTTTTTTCTTGGAAACTCGAAGTCAATCACTCTCCTGCAAATATGCGAGAACCATGAGGAGAATAGAAAAAAGGAAGAAGGAAAAATAAAGATAAATGGAAAAATCTTTTTGTTGTTTTTAAGAGAGGGAATTAAAGAATAGAAAATTAGCGACAAAGCTTGGCTAGAAAATCTCGAAAACAAATAAAATGACTAAAGATAAAGTGTTGGGGAAACCAACATGAGTGCTTATAAACTCAAACTAAAAGCATAACCTCTAAATATTAAAAACAAACGCCAAATAAAGATAATGGGGAGAGTTCCCCAAGCTTAGTCTTTTGCAAGCCCTTCAATTCATTGTGGTGGCAGGAAAAAGTTGTGACTCCAATTCGCAAATTGATTTGATAAATTACTAGTGGTTTCTCGGAGGTTCAGGGCGAGATTATGCATTCCCTCCACAGTTCCTCCATGTTCTTGAAAATCTTGATATGTAGCGAACCGGTTGAATGGCTGCTCCTCTTGATCAGGAACTTCTTGCTCCTCTTCTTAGTCTTCATCCTCATCCAGAATATCCTCTTCGGGTTGGTGTTGTTCGAACTGCAAATCATATAGCAAACATCCGTCCTCGATAGAGAAAAGTCCATTAGGCAAAGGAGCGGGGTAGAGACGCCTAGCTCCGACAATATGCAAGTAATAAATACCACCTCTCATAGTGAGCATTCCACAAGCTTTAAAGTAGAGAAAGCAACATGTCGCCCACCTAGAAATGGTTGCAACTCACCTAGGTCGACGCCCAAGGCACTGGCAAGCACGGTGATGAATCCTCCACATGTGATTGGCCCTTGGATTTGGTAGGATTGGTGCTCCAAGTAGCGCAGAAGAATTGCGCCCAAATTGAGTGACAAGTTGTTGTTGTTGAAAGAAGCTTTTGAGAGGACCAAGATGTCCTCCTCATTGAGTCTTGTAAACTCATTTTGTGCCTACAAGGTGTTAGCAATAACATAGAAAAAATAGCGAATAGCAGGATGCTGAATATTCTTCCCCTTGTTGATTCTAGAAGTGAAACTCATTCTATTATAATAATAATCCGGGGAAGGGCGTTGATGCGCCTAGTTGATGTAGGTGCGCTTCGTCGGGAAACCCCAAGAGCAAGGTGTGATGCATCATAGCAGCAAGTCTTCCGTCAGTAAGAAATCGAGGTTATCAAACCAGTAGGAGGAAGGAAACGTCACACAAGTGTTGCAAGCAACGTGGAAACCTGCACAACACAAACTCAAGACTTTGCCCCAATGAACAGTGAGGTTGTCAATCTCACCGGTTGCTGTAACAAAGGATTAACTGTATGGTGTGGAAGGTGATGATGGTTTGCAGAAAGTAAACAGTGGAAGATGTATCAATGTTAAAGACTGGACCGGGGTCCATAGTTTACTAGAGGTTCTCTCCCTAGATAAACAACATGGCATGAAGGGTAAACAAATTACAGCAGGGCAATTGATAGGAACTGAGCAAGGCATAACCATGCAATACTAGACAAAAAGATCCTATGAGATTCGATTGGGCAATACAACAATATACATAGACCGCCATCCAACTGCATCTATGACTAGAAGTCCACCTTCAGGTTATCATCCGAACCCCCTCCATTATTAAGTTGCAAGCAACAGACAACTTCTTTAAGCAAAGTGTGTAAGGTAAACAATCCACTTGTTCTATGAACAAGAGACCGTTGTTTTCTCCCTAGTGGCAACAGCACATCTACAACCGAAGATATTTCTATCACTTCCCTTGGAAACTAGATGCATGAACCCACTATCGAGCATAAATACCCCCTCTTGGAGTCACTAGAAACTACTTGGCCAAGATAGCTACTAACAACGGAGAGCATGCAAGATCACACACAACACAGACATGATAGAATTAATAAGACAAAACCATTAATCAATCTGACAGAGTAATCTCAATATCCATCGGATCCCCGCAAACACAACATGCATGATTACAAATAGATTAGATCTTGATCATGAACGGAGCTCACAAGATCTATACATGAAAGCACAAGGAGGAGATACAAACATCTAGCTACTACATGGACCCGTAGTCAAAGGTGGAACTACTCACGCTTCATACCGGAGGCTGGCATGATGAAGAAGAAGGCCTCCGGGATGATCTCCCCTCTGGCAGGGTGCGAGGAAGAACTTTAGATCCCCTCGATATAGGGACGATGGTGGCGGCGGCTACAAATTGTTTCATGGAGTTTTGATCGGGTGCCTAGGGTTTCTGCATTGGGGGCTTCTTATAGGCGAAGGGGCGAGCCAGGGGGCCACCAGGGCGGCTGAACCACCCCAGGTGCGGGGTGAGCCCACCCGCACGGCCAGGGGTGTGGCCCCCTGGTGAGCCTTCTCCTTCTCATCTTCTGGCTTCGTGTTGCCCACGGTAAAATATTGACTTTGGCTTTTGTCCCGTCCAATTCCGAGAATATTGATTTTCTTCCTTTATGGAACCAAAAATAGAAGAAAACAGGCAACTGTCACTGTGGCAAATTGTTAATAGGTTAGTTCTAGAAAACATATAAAGCACCTCAAAGTGCAGACAAAGCAAAGAAAAGTAGATATAAACAAGCATGGAGCATCAAAAATTATAGATACGTTTCCGACGT
Source organism: Avena insularis (assembly GCA_023614405.1). Taxonomy (NCBI): domain Eukaryota; kingdom Viridiplantae; phylum Streptophyta; class Magnoliopsida; order Poales; family Poaceae; genus Avena; species Avena insularis. Next base: position 23,721,743 of record CM042687.1, read on the forward strand.
ATCAAGCATCCTCAAGCTTAACTCCTGCTCGTCCTCGAGTAGGTAAGTGATAAAAGAATAATTTTTGAGGTGACATGCACCATCAAAACCAAGATCAAACCATTTTCAAGCATTAAAAGTTGGGATCAAAGAAATCTAAACATGTGCATGAAAGATGGAGTTCTAACAATAAGACAAAGTAACTATGCATGCAACATGAAAGTATACAAACAAAGATCATGAATAACATGCATTGAAGAACGTTTTTTGTTTCACATACAGAAAACATGGCATAATGACATTCAGCCTGTCCCTCATAGAGTAGCAAATGGATGCATATGATACCTTCAAAGTTCATAAGAGTGACTAGATACAAGTAGCACAAGAACAAATAATATCACAATATGCATCAATCAATAAGTTTTGGGACACTGCACATAGAACTAAGAATGACAACTATGCTCTTTTAATGGTGCCTAAAGGTAGAAGGTGGAGACTCAATATAATAGTGGAAGAAAAACCCTTCACAAAGGGAAGCAGGGATTTCAAGTTTCAAAAAAAAGCTTCCAAAGATTATGGTACTGGTTAGCTTTCAGCCCTCATTGCCCCTATCATAAGCATCTTGAAGTGATTAAGGTTAAAGTGAACAAACTATGGAGTATATGCTAGACAAAGTATAAGTTGGCAATCTCATGTCCCTTGAATACGAGGGCCACACCTCATGCTACTCAACTTCAGTCACCTGTAAGTTCTTGTCATCGTAAGTACATGTGTATCAGAGAACCGCCAACGTGGTACCCCTTGCACATGGTACACGAGCTATCCCATAACCAAAATGATAAGGCAAGCAGACAATGAGCATCTCAGTGATCTTTTTATTTACTATGTGCATAGCTTTTTATTGAGGATGCTTCACAAAATGCTTATTATGGTGATGCTGCAAGTTTCCACCATGATTAGGCATGGCTTAGGCTAGCGGCCCAAGCGTTTCTCAAACACAAAATACATAACTCCATGGACTTACAAGATCCCTCTTTATTTCACACCGGTGACATCCATAGACAAAAGAGCATGATATCAACTATGTACAAAGTACAAGTGCAATGTTGAAAACGGTCCACATGACAGCATGGTTCTGCTAATTCCAACGTATAAGTGCAAGCATATACAATAGAGATGACACAATGATTCAAGTTTATTAGGGGCAAAGAATATAAAGTGTGCCATTTAAGTTCGTGAGCGCTTTAATCACTAAGTTTTCACATAACAAAATACTTTTAATTGGAAGATAGCTGAAAACAAGAATATACTTGGAATGGTGTAACACACCATGCATAGGAGTTTATAGTGAACACTTTGGAATAACTTGGTTTCTTGGGAGTTGGAAGCATGAGTAGAGCTTACTCATACAAGTGGAGGCTAGCAAAAGACTGTGAGCAACCAACTAAGAGAGCAATAATGGCCATAATCATGCAGGGCGACATAGACTGGTACTACAAGTCAAGGACTAAATGATCATAGAGCCTATGGTGAGTTATTCATAGTCATAACATGGTGTGAGCATGTGCCAAGTCAACCCAAACAAATCATCAAAGGAGAATACCACAATATTATGCTTTTGCATGCTAAAACAACGCATGATTCCTTCAAGGCACACTAAGAAATCCCAATTGTTTGGAACAAAACATGCTACAACAATAATCACTAAGAATAAAGTCAAAACAACACCTATCATGTAATGCCAAAGTCTAAGTCACAGTCAATGCAAGCTCCTCTTGCACTTTCAAGCAGAAACTTCCTACTCCTTTCCAACACCAATCAACTTATTTGAAACAACACAGCAAGAACGAGGGTCCAAACTACTTTATTCAAGCAAACTAAACAAATTAAGCAAAGCAAACGAAACTAAGACGCTCCAAGAACAACACAATAGTGCATGAAACAATAAAAACGAAGTGTCTAGAAAGACCTGAGCTTTTTATTAATGAAGAAGGGGATGCCTTGGGCATCCCCAAGCTTTGACGCTTGTACCTCTTGGATATTTCTTGGGGTGACATCGGGGTGGCATCCCCAAGCTTGAGCTTTTGTCCATTCTTCATCTCATTACATCATGCTCTCTCTACACCTAAATTTTTTCCTTCATACAAAACTTCACACAATCTTCATTAGCAACATTAGTGTATTCCAAAGATAATAGACCTTTGGGTTTAGCTTTTGAACAGCAAATTTTTTCACTAAAAACACAATCTACTATAGCAACTCCTTCAAAAATCTCAATTCCCCAAAAGAGAACTCAAAAAGGAATCAATAAGAAGCAAATGCAAATAATGGTAGAAATCTATCAAAACAGACCAGTAGGTAGAAACCGATTTTTTAGAAAATCTTCTGTTGCTCAAATAAAAAAGTGTTGAACTAACGAAAGTTAGCTAACATACTTGGGGATTTATTAGTAAATTTGAATCTCAATTAGACTTACAGAGACTCCTCATGAGTTTTTATGGTGGAGGACAGAAATATGTTTCGGGACAGCAACTCCCCAAGTCTTACCATGTGGAGCTCTCTCAGTGTGCCATTCAGGGTAATTCACCATCATATTATCAAGGATTTTTTTTGCAGCACCCAAAGTGATGCCCATAAAGGTACCTCCAGCAGCTGAATCCAACAGGTTTCTTGAAGAGAAGTTCAAACCTGCATAAAAATTCTGGATAATCATCTAAGCAGTGAGTCCATGAGTGGGACAATTCTTAACCAAAGATTTCATTCTTTCCCAAGTTTGAGCAACATGTTCATTATCAAGTTGTTTAAATTTCATAATGTCACTTATCATAGATATAATCTTAGCAGGAGGGTAGTACTTTCCAATAAAAGCATCTTTGCACTTAGTCCAAGAATCAATACTATTCCTAGGCAAGGATAGCAACCATTCTTTAGCTTTTCCTCTCAAGGAGAAAGGAAACAGCTTGAGCTTAATAATATCTCCATCTACATCCTTATACTTTTGCATCTCACAAAGTTCAACAAAGTTATTGAGATGGGCAGCAGCATCATCAGAACTAGCACCAGAAAATTGCTCTCTCATCACAAGATTAAACAAAGCAGGCTTAATTTCATGAAAGGTAGCATCAGGAGCAGGTGGAGCATTGGGAGTGCTAAGGAAATCATTGTTGTTTGTGCTAGTGAAGTCACACAACTTGGTGTTCTTAGCAGAGTTCATTTTGGCAAAAGTGGAGCAAGCCAAAAACAGCGGCAGCAGCTAGAGCAGAAACTAATTTTTTTATGTTTTTGAATAAAAAAGCAAACCAAACAAAACTATTTTTTTGGAGTTTTTGATAAAAAGAGGCAAACAAAACCAAACAAAAGAAACTAAGCAAACTAAAAACAAACAAAAGAGAAAGGTTGAGGAGGACTCCCCTTGTGAAGACGTCCTTAGCCTCCCCGGCAATGGCGCCAGAAAACTTGTTGATGCACCTAGTTGATGTAGGTGCGCTTTGTCGGGAAACCCCAAGAGCAAGGTGTGATGCAGCACAACAGCAAGTCTTCCCTCAGTAAGAAACCGAGGTTATCGAACCAGTAGGAGGAAGGAAACGTCACACAAGTGTTGCAAGCAACGTGGAAACCTGCACAACACAAACTCATGACTTTGCCCCAACGAACAGTGAGGTTGTCAATCTCACCGGTTGCTGTAACAAAGGATTAATTGTATGGTGTGGAAGGTGATGATGGTTTGCAGTAAGTAAACAGTGGAAGATGTTTCAATGGTAAATACTAGATCGGGGTCCATAGTTCACTAGAGGTGCTCTCCTTAGATAAACAACATGGCATGAAGGGTAAACAAATTACAGCAGGGCAATTGACAGAAACTGAGCAAGGCATAACAATGCAATACTAGACAAAAAGATCCTATGAGATTCGACTGGGCAATACAACAATATACATAGACCGCCATCCAACTGCATCTATGACTAGAAGTCCACCTTCAGGTTATCATCTGAACCCCCTCCAGTATTAAGTTGCAAGCAACAGACAACTCTTTAAGCAAAGTGTGTAAGGAAAACAATCCACTTGTTACATGAACAAGAGACCGTTGTTTTCTCCCTAGTGGCAACAACACATCTACAACCGAAGAGATTTCTGTCACTTCCCTTGGAAACTAGAGGCATGAACCCACTATCGAGCATAAATACCCCCTCTTGGAGTCACTAGAAACTACTTGGCCAAGATAGCTACTAACAACGGAGAGCATGCAAGATCACAAACAACATAGACATGATAGAATCAATAAGACAAAACCATTAATCAATCTGACATAGTAATCTCAATATCCATCGGATCCCCGCAAACACAACATGCATGATTACAAATAGATTAGATCTTGATCATGAACGGAGCTCACAAGATCTATACATGAAAGCACAAGGAGGAGATACAACCATCTAGGTACTACATGGACCCATAGTCCAAGGTGGAACTACTCACGCTTCATACCGGAGGCTGGCATGATGAAGAAGAAGGCCTCCAGGATGATCACCCCTCCGACAGGGTGCCGAGAAGAACTTCAGATCCCCCCGATCTAGGGACGATGGTGGCAGCGGCTATAGACGGTTTCATGGAGTTTTGATCGGGTGCCTACGGTTTCTGCATCGGGGTATTCTTATAGGCGAAGGGACGAGCCAGGGGGGCCACCAGGGTGGCTGCACCACACCAGGCGTGGGGTGGGCCCACCGCGCGGCCAGGGGGTGTGGCCCCCTGGTGAGCCTTCTCCGTCTCGTCTTTTGGCTTCGTGTTGCCCATGGTAAAATATTGACTTTGGCTTTTGTCTCGTCCAATTCCGAGAATATTGATTTTCTGCCTTTCTGGAACCAAAAACAGAAGAAAACATGCAACTGACACTGTGGCAAATTTTTAATAGGTTAGTTCCATAAAACATATAAAAACACCTCAAAGTGCAGATAAAGCAAAGCAAAGTAGATACTAAAAAAGCATTGAACATCAAAAATTATAGATACATTTCAGACGTATCAGGCGTATGTTAGTAAAAGATGCGCGTAAATCATTAACATCATTGTTTGGTAAATTAAAATAATTGCACCATTCATCAAGTGATAATGTATAATTGTTTTTCATAAGTCGGAAAGAAATCATATCCTCTCCGTGCCATGTTTTAACAGTGCTTTTCGAAGAACTTAAAAATTTAAGAGTTAACCAGCGATAAGTAGGCGCATCATGGAATACAAAGTTTTGCAGGCCAACTCTATAGAAAAGTAAATTGAAGTCATTAGAAATATAATGGGATAATTCCACTTGGTTGTCTTCACTTGTCAGTTCCTGATCCAGTTGAAGCGATCACGTTGGAGCTCATCCCTAAACGTATCCCCATGCGGTCCTGAGCTGCAGCGGCATCCTGAGAAGAACTCGCAGTGGAACGAGAACACGTTTGGATCCTTGTGTTCATCATCTAAAATAATAAGAAAGACAAAAATAAAACTTTTTAATCCAATAGTAATAAGCATAACATATTCCTCTTCATAGCACACTAAAAAATCTCCTCGAAATAATAATCTAGGTAAGAGAAACATGGCAATTAGTTCATAGTAGGTCTCACCCTAGATTGATAGTGGCAACAGATCGAAGATGAATTTGCAAAAAGTAATTGGAGGATCAGAAGATAAACATACCGTAGATCACTTGTGTGCGAGGAAATCGAACAAAATTGAGTAGAGATGAAGATCTCGTGAGGTTTTGAGAAAGTTTGGAGGTAGAAGAGAGAAAAGGGATTGAAATTTTGGTGTTAGAGGTACCTTCCTGTGGATTTTTTGTGGTTGCACAAACAATACAGCCAAAACTATACGGCCGAAATGTGTATTCCCGCCGTATAGTTGGTCTGACGACAATATTTTAGGATTTCTTCCTGGCGGCGCAAACTATACGGCCGGAGTTTTTATTCTCGCCATAAAGTTGGTCATTAAACTTTCGGTGTCCTAAAAAATAAATTTAACGAAGGCATCAATATCTATACGACCGCAACTATACGACCGAAATTTTTATTTCCGTCGTATAGTTGGTCGTTAAACTTTCGGTATCCTTTAAAAACTGAAGGGGTGATGTCGAAACAACTATATGAACCTGAATTTTATTCCTGCTGTATAGTTGGTCGTTAAACCTTCTGGAGTCGTTAAAATTTACCTATTTCTTCAAAAATTCTTTCTTAACCTGAAACTTTGTGAAACACCATGTTTTGACAAAAAAATGACAGATTAAATTTTCGACCAACAACAGCATGTATAAAACAGGATTTCAGTACCACTGAACTTCTCCTCCTCAACTGGAGTTTTCTAGCATTATTTATTCAACATGAAACTTAAACTAAAACTTAAAAACTTTACTCAAACCTTTATTTCACATGGGGTTGCCTCCCATGAAGCGCTCTTTTATGGTCAATAGCTTGACAATGATGTTGCTCACTTAGGACAAATGAGTGGAACACCCACTCCAAAATAGTTGGCCTTCAAAGTGATGGTTTCCTTCTCATCATGCTTGGATTTCTTCTTCCTAGGGAAATGAACAACAAAAGGATCCCACGACGGCAATTGAAGCTTCATGTTCCCTTTATGTAGATTAATCAAAGCCTTAATAGTTCTTAAAAAGGACTAATATGATAGAAGCAGTAGCATCTTCAGGCAAGTCAACAATAACAAAATCAATAAGAGTAGGACAGCCTTTAATATATACTAAAGTATTCTCCTTAATTCCTATAGCTTGTTTGTAGGTAGAATGTGCTAAATGTAATTTTAATTCAGTAATTTCAAAAGATCCAAGATTTAACTTATCGAAAAGACTTTTTGGAATTGTTGAAACACTTGCACCTAGATCACAAAGTGCAGCTATCCTATTAGTCCCAATTTTAATTTTAATAGTAGGCTCAAATATATCATCTAGCTCAACATGTAGTTTTCAGCAATTTTCTTATATTCATCTTTAAGCTCATGTACCTTTATTGCTACATGATTAACGAAATGTTGATACATAGCTTCATCATTTACTTCACTTACTGGAATCTCGATATTGATCCTTTTCACAAGATCTTCAATCGTTTAATTTGGTGAAGGGGCATTGCTATAGTCAAGTTCTTCAGGCTCCTCCCTTTCTATTCTTATCATCTTGAGGTCTTCAATCAGATTGGGCTCAGCTTTACCTACAAATTTAGCTAGAATAAGAGTTTTACTCTCAGTTATCTTACCTAGTTGTGCCTAAACAATCCTTTGTTCTTTCTTGGAGGGCCTGGAAATCATTCCTCAAACTCACAGATTGGTTAGACAATTTTCCAAGCATATTATCATGGTTCTCCCTTATATTAACAAGGATATTGTTTTGCTCATTTTGCGAGTCCATAAAGGATTTAAGTGATTCTTGGAGACTACCATTACTTGATCCAATATTATTATTTGAGTTACCTGTAGGGCTAGAATATTTTTTTGGAAATTTGGATTATAGTTCTTCTTCCAAGCAAGGTTATAATCATTACAAAGTATATTTCTTCAGCATTCAATTCTGGGATAGCTTTTACCTGGGTTTCCTTACCCTTGATGGCTAATATGACCTCATCCATCTTAGCAGTGAATTCTTCATTTTCCTTCGGTGTGAGGGAGTTCACCTTCTTTACGTTTGATCTTTCTACATGCCATTGGGCATGGTTGTCTTGCATATTGTCTAGCAGCTGCGTTGCTTCGGCAATTTGTTTTTTCATAAATGTTCCTCTAGCTGCAGTATTAAGCATAGACTTAGACACAAGGTTAAAATCATTATAAAATAAATGGAGAATTAACCAATCTTCCATCTCATGGCTAGGACAGTTTCTCATGCATTCTTTCATTCTTCCTCATGCAAGCGCTAGTGGCTAATGCTCTTCCTGTCTAAAACCAGTAATATTAGATCTTAGTTGGATATTCTTTGCAGGTGGGAAAATTTTAGTCATAAATAAAGTACATTCCACCCATGATGCAATAGTATTTCTAGACAAAGATAGCAACCATTCTTTTGCTATTCCCCTAAGAGGGAGAGGAAATAAATGCAGCTTGACCGCATCGGGTAGATATCTTTAATGCGCATCATATCACATATTTTAGTGAAAGTGTTCAAGTGCATACCAGCGTCCTCAGCAGCAGAGCCTCCAAATTTATTATGTTAAACCAAACTTAAATAGTGGGGCTTAATTTCATAGTCCTCAGTAGTAATTGTTGGCTAGATAATAGGAGTACGCAAATAATCATTGTTGGGAGTTATAAACTCCCCAAGTTTTTTTTCAGCCATAGTACCTATGTTTTTGTGTTTTCTAAACAAAAACTTATGATAGTAAAAACAAGAATTTAAAGGCTAACTATTTTTTTTTGGTTTTTCAAATAAAAACTGAAAGCAAACTAACAAAATTTAAAACAAGAATTAAAACTAGCAAGGTTCCTAATAACCTTACCAGGGTAGCTATTGCTTCCCCGGCAACGGTGCTAGAAAAAGGGATGTAGTATTGTTAGAGTTGTATATGCGTGCGTGTATGTATCGGTTTGTAACCGGTTTGTAATTCCTTGTTGTACAAGTTGGTGCACTAATATAAGTCAATGCCAGCCGGTTGGGGCTAACCACGGCAAACAATTCTTTTTGACTTGGTATCAGAGCGAGCCGACCCGACCTAAGGTTTCCGCCCGCACCCCGTGCTTCCGCTGCCGCCCGCGCCCCGCGCGTGCCGCCATTGCGACCACTCAACGCGATGTCCTCCTCCGTGTTGACGCTCTCCACCGCCGGCGCGTTGGCCTCATCATCCGCCCCATCCATCCCCGTCGGCGCCATCATCTTCGCCCCCACCGGCCACAACACCAACACCATAACGGTGCGCCTAGATCGCACTAATTTTCTTGTTTGGAAGATGCAGGTCATCCCCAACATTGCTGGCCAGGGATGGTACGGCTTCCTCGACGGCTCCTGCAAAGCGCCTCCGGCCACAGTCACCGAAGGAGAAGGTGCCAACGTCGTGACCAAGGGTAACCCGGACTATGCCCTGTGGTTCTACACGGATCAGCGCGTCCTCAGCATCCTCATCAGCCCCATGATGGAGGAGATCATCGGCCACCTCGTTGGCTGCACCACCGCGACGTCCGTGTGGACGCCGCCTACTTTCACAAGATGAAGGGTTTTGCGGATGCCATGGCCCAGGTGGGGTCGCCTATCTCCGATGACAAGTTGATCGACTACATCGTCGTCGGTCACGAGCCTCAATTGGAGTCCCTCCAGCACTCCCTCATGATGCTGGCCGCCGCAAGCGCCGACACCCTCAGCCTGTCAGACTTCTACTCCATGCTCCTCTCCTACGAGTCCCTCAAGGAGCAAAACGCCCTCGCCCCTGAGTTCTCCACCTCCGCCAACACCGCGGCATGGCAAGGCGATGGACGTGGAGGGGACCGCCCCTTCGCCAACACCAACAACAATGGGGCCGCTCCGGGGTCGCCCTACTGGCTCGCAAGGCGGTGGCCTGTACAACGGCGGCTAGCAGCAGCAGGCCCCCTGTGGCAACCGCTCCAACCAGGGGGGCGGTGGTGGTGGCAATGCCGGAGGAGGCAAGGGCAACGGTGGTGGCGGACTCTATAACCGCCAGCGCGATCGCCCCCGTTGTCGAGTCTGCAAGTATTGGGGGCATGAGGCCCATGTTGGAATTATGCCCTAGAGGCAATAATAAAGATGTTATTATTATAATTCTTGTTCACGATAAAGTTTATATTCCATGCTAGAATTGTATTAAGCGGAAACTTTAATACTTGTGTGGTTTGTAAACAACACCGTGTACCTAGTATGCCTCTATGGACTAGTTCATTGATTAATGATGGTTAAGGTTTCCTAACCATAGACATGAGTTATCAATTAATAATGAGATCATATCATTGGGAGAATGATATGATGGATAGACCCAAACTAAGATAAGCAATTAGATCGTGTCATCGTGTTCATCTTTGCGAAGTTTTTTTCTTATGTCAAATATTGTATGCCTTAGACCATAAGATAATACAACTCCCTGGTATCGGAAGAAAGCTTTGAGGTCATCAAACGTCATCCTATGAGAGGGTGATCATAAAGGTGTCTCTCAGGTGATCGGAAAGTACCTGTTGGGTTGTATGTATCGAGATGGGATTTGTCCCTCCCAAGTCGGAGAGATATACTTCGGGCCCACTCGGTAATCGATATCAACACCGCTTGCAAGCATGTGGTTAAGGAGTTAATCACAAAGTGATATCGGATTACGGAATGAGTAAAGTACTTGCTGTGATCGAGATTGAACTAGGTATGACGGTATCGACGATCAAATCTCGGGCAAGTAAAATATCGCGAGACGATGGGAATATATATATGGGATTGATTGAATCCTGGCATCGTGGTTCATCCGATATGATCATCGATGAATGTGTGGGAGTCAATATGGGTTTCTAGACCCCGCTGTTGATTATTGATAGAAGATCATGTCTGCATGTTCTCGAACCCGAAGGGTCACACACTTAACGTGTCTCGACGCTAGGATAGATTGGATAATTGGTTTATGAGTTTTTGTTCGGAGTCTCGGATAGGATCCGGGACATCATGAGAGGTTCCGGAATGGTCCGGAGAATAAGATTCATATAAGGCAATGCAGTTTTTGGAGTTCGGAATTGTTTCGGGTTAATCGGTATTGTACCAAAAGCTTCTAGAACCTTCCGGAAGGGGGACCAACGTGGCCCCACCTGCCGGGAGGGGGCATGGGCCTATGAGGTAGTGCCCTGGCCGCATTGGGCCAGGGGAACAAGGCCCCATAGGGCCCAGCCGGCCAAACCTAGGGGAAACCCTAGGGGAGCTTCTAGAAGGAGGGAGGAAACTTGCTCCCACTCTTTCCTTCTTGGCCGCCGGCCTAGGCTTGGGGGAGGGGCTAGGGTTGGAGCCCACCCCTCTATATAAAGAGGGATGGGGGCGCACCACCCCCACACCTCCTCCTCAAGCCCTAGCGGCCCTGCTGCCCTCCTCTCTCTCCCTCCCGACTGCACGTAGGCGAAGCCCTGCTGCAGAAAATCTCCACCACTTGCACCGCGCCGTCGCGTTGTAGATCCAATCCGTCTCTCCACCATACTTGCTGGACCAAGGAAGGAGGAGACGTCAAGGTGCCGCACGTGTGCATCTCTCGGAGGCATCGCCACTTGTGGTGTTAGATCGGATCGGATCACGAGGAGGAGAAGCGAGTACGACTACATCACCCACGTTCCGACAAACGTTCCGCTGTGCGAATCTTCAAGGGTATGAAGATCTCATCTAATCCCCCTTGTTGTTTGCATCTCCTAGATTAGATCTTGGCTCTCCCGTTCGCATCCGTAGAATTTTTTTGATTTACTATGCTGCAAAACCCATTAGTGGTATCAGAGCTAGATCTATGCGTAGATGTGTTTCATGAGTAGAACGCAACATGGTTGTTGTGGGCGTTGATGTTTGCTGTTGCAAGCCTCTTATTTGTGTTCTTCTTATGACACGGGATAGTGAGATTGAAGCGGTCCAGGCCAACCTTACGCGACATCGTTCGCGAGACCGGCTCCGCACTTGACATGTGGCTTGTCCCACACATGCGGCTGGTGGATGCCTGTTTCTCTTACTATAGTTGTCATGGGATTTACACCGGAGTTTGGCAACCATAATATCACCGTTGTGGCTTTCCGTAGGTAAGAATCGTTCTTAGCTTGCTACTCTCATAAGCCACGTAAAACATGCAACAACAAAGTAGAGGCGTCTAACTTGTTTTTGCAGGGAGTGTTTTCTGTGATATGGTATGGCCCAAGATGTGATGTGTATGTTGTATGCAATGATCATGTTTTGTAATGTTTCACGACTTGCATGTCGATGAGTACACAACCGGCAGGAGCCATATGGTTGTCTTTATAATTGTGTATGACCTGTGTGTCAACTTCTTATACGCCATGTAATAGTTTCACTTTATCGCTAAGTAGTTAGCAATAGTTGTAGTTGCTATTCGTGATGGAGGCAATCATGGTGGAGTGATGGATATCATGCCGGCACGCACAAGATGGAGATCATTGCGCGAAGATTGGCTATACCATGTCACATAAAGTTATATGCATGTGATGTTTATCCTTTTAGGTATCTTATTATGCTTAGATCGTGACGGTAGCATTATAAGATGATTCCTCACTTAAAGATCAAGATAAAACTGTGTTCTCCCCATGTATGCACCGTTGCGAAAGTTCGTCGTGTCCAAGCATCACGTGATGATCGGGTGCTATAGACTCTACGTTCACATACAACGGGTGCAAGCCAGTTTTGCACACGCGGAAATACTTGGGTCTGACTTGACAAGCCTAGCATGTACAGACATGGCCTCGGAACACAAGAACCGAAAGGTTAAGCATGAGTCATATGAATGATATGATCGACACTTTGTTTTCCACCATTGAAACCACATCTCTTCTCGTGAAGATCGGATTAGGTGTGGTGAATTTTGATCGTGTTCACTAAACAACTTGAGGGATGTTGAATTTAGTGGGAGTTCATCTACTAATTTGATTAAAAGTTGAACTAGTTATCATGAACATAGTCTAATTTGTACTTGCAAATATTGTAGATCAAATGGCTAAGTCCAACTTCAACTTCAACGTTTTTGCTGAGAAGGAAAAGCTTAGAAACAATGGGTCTAACTTCACCAACTGGTTCTGCAATCTGAGAATCATTCTCTCTGGCGGTCAAAAGGACTATGTCCTTGAAAATGCGCTAGGTGACGCCCCTGCTATAGATGCGCCGGCTGATGAGAAAGTTGCCTATCAGTCGCACAAAGATGATTATGGTGTGATTAAGAGCACCATGTTGTTTGCTATGGAATCGGACCTTCAAAATCGTTTTGAAGACTATCCCGGGCCCTTTGAGATTCTTGAGGAGCTGAAAACTATGTTTCAGACTCAGGACCGTTCTGAGAGATATGAGATCTCTGAGAAATTCTTTAACTGCAAGATGGAGGAAGGAAGTTCCGTTAGTGAGAACGCCATAAAGATGTCGGGCTACACCCAACGCCTTGAGCAACTGGACTGCAAGATTCCAGAGGAGCTCAAGATTGACAGGGTTCTGCAATCACTCCCTCCCTGCTACAAAAGTTTTGTAGTGACTCACAATCAGATTGGTTCCACTGATACGATCACCGAGCTCTTCGCAAAGCTGAAGGCTACGGAGGTGGACATCAAAAAGGATAATCATGTGTTGATGGTCAACAAGCCCCCCACCTTCAAGAAAGGCGGCGGCAAACGCGTTGCCCCTGCTGAGAAGAAGCTCAAGTCTGGACCCAAGCCGGACACTGAGTGCTTCTATTGCAAGGACAAGGGTCACTAGAAGCGCAACTGTCCGAAGTACTTGGCGGACAAGAAGGCTGGCACCATCAAAGGTATATTTGATATACATGTTATTGATGTTTTCCTTACTAGCCCTCGTTGTAGTGCCTGGGTATTTGATACTGGTTCAGTTGCTAATATTTGTAACTCGAAACAGGAGCTACGGAATAGACGGCGGCTTGAGAGAGATGAGGTGACGATGCGCGTTGGCAACGGATCAAGAGTTGATGTGATGGCCATCGGCACGCTTTCCTTAGTTTTACCTTCGGGATTAGTTTTAAACCTTAATAAGTGTTATTATGTGCCTGCGTTGAGCATGAACATTATTTCTGGATCGTGTTTATTGCAAGACGGTTATACATTTAAATCAGAGAATAATGGTTGTTCTATTTATATGAGTAACATCTTTTATGGTCATGCACCTGTTGTGAATGGTTTATTTCTTCTGAATCTCGAAAGGGATGAAACACACATCCATAACATTGAGGCTAAGAGATGCAAAGTAGATAGTGATAATACTACTTATTTGTGGCACCGCTGCTCAGGTCATATTGGTGTAAAGCGCATGAAGAAACTCCATTCTGATGGACTTTTGGAGTCTCTTGATTTTGAGTCATTTGACACATGCGAACCATGCCTCATGGGCAAGATGATCAAAACCCCGTTCTCCGGTATGATGGAGCGAGCAACGGACTTGTTGGAAATCATACATACCGATGTATGTGGACCGATGAGTGTTTCGACGCGCGGTGGATATCGCTATTTTCTCACTTTTACCGATGACTTAAGTAGATATGGGTATATCTATTTGATGAAACATAAATATGAACACATTTTAAAAGTTCAAGGAATTTCAGAATGAAGTGGAGAACCATCGTAACAGAAAAATTAAGTTTCTACGATCCGATCGTGGAGGTGAATATTTGAGTTATGATTTTCTCACGCATCTTAAAGCAAGCGGAATCGTTTCACAACTCACGCCACCCGGAACACCACAGCGCAATGGTGTGTCTGAACGCCGGAATCAAACCCTATTAGATATGGTCCGATCGATGATGTCTCTTACTGATTTGCCGTTATCATTTTGGGGTTATGCATTAGAAACCGCTGCATTCACTTTAAATAGGGCACCATCTAAATCCGTTGAGACGACACCGTATGAACTATGGTTTGGTGCTAAACCTAAGTTGTCGTTTCTTAAAGTTTGGGGATGCGAAGCTTACGTCAAGAAGTTGATGCCGGACAAGCTCGAACCCAAAGCGGAGAAATGCGTCTTCATAGGATACCCTAAGGAAATTATTGGGTATACCTTCTATCACAGAACCGAAGGCAAAGTGTTTGTCGCAAAGAACGGTTCCTTTCTTGAGAAGGAGTTTCTCTCGAAAGAAGTGAGTGGGAGGAAAGTAGAGCTAGACGAGGTTGTTGAACCTTCTCTTGAATTGGAGAGTAGCGCAGCACCTGAAATTGTTCGATCACCGCACCAACAATAGAGGAAGCTAATGACAAGGATCATGAAGCTTGGACGATGTCACTCTTGAACGTCAGCAGTCGACAAGGTCGCGTGCCCCTCCTGAGTGGTACGGCAACCCTGTCTTGACTGTCTTGTTGGTAGAAGACATTGAACCTACGAACTATGAGGAAGCGATGATGAGCCTGGACTCTGAGAAATGGCTAGAGGCCATGAAATCCGAATTGGGATCCATGAGCGAAAACCAAGTATGGACTTTGGTGGACCCTCCTAGCGACCGAAAGGCCGTTGAGTGCAAATGGATTTTCAAGAAGAAAACGGACGCAGATGGTAATGTTACCGTCTATAAAGCACTACTTGTCGCAAAAGGTTTTCGACAAGTTCAAGGTGTTGACTACGATGAGACTTTCTCTCCCGTAGCGATGTTTAAGTCCATTCGGATTTTGTTAGCAATTGCTGCGTTTCATGATTATAAAATATGGCAGATGGATGTTAAGACTGTGTTCCTCAATGGCAACATTGATGAAGAGTTGTATATGATGCAACCCGAAGGTTTTGTCGGTCCTAAGGATGCTGATAAAGTATGCAAACTTCAGCGTTCCATTTATGGACTGAAGCAAGCATCTCGGAGTTGGAACCTTCATTTTGATCAAGTGATCAAGAGCTTTGGATTTGTTCCAAATTGCTACGAAGGTTGTATCTACAAGAAAGTGAGTGGGAGCTCGGTAACATTTCTGGTACTATATGTGGATGACATATTGATTATTGGAAATGACGTTAACATGCTTAACGATGTGAAGAGTTATTTGAACAAGTGTTTTTCAATGAAAGACCTAGGTGAAGCTGCTTATATATTGGGCATCAAAATCTATAGAGATAGACAAAGACGCCTGATAGCTTTAAGCCAGAGTACATACCTAGACAAAGTTCTGAAAAATTTCAGAATGGATAAGGCAAAGAAAGGTTCAGTGCCTATGTTGTCAGGTAAGATATTGAGCAAGGCTCAGTGTCCAGCTACGGTAAATGATAGGGAAGCTATGAGCAAAGTGCCTTATGCCTCGGCCATAGGTTCTATCATGTATGCCATGTCAGGTACTAGACCGGATGTGTCCAATGCTCTTAGTTTGACGAGCAGATATCAAAGTGATCCAGGAGTGGAACACTGGACAGCCGTGAAGAACATCCTAAAGTACCTAAATAGGACTAAAGAAATGTTCTTAGTCTATGGAGGTGATGAACAGCTCGTCGTAAAGGGTTACGTCGATGCTAGTTTCGACACCGACAAGGATGATTGTAAATCTCAGACAGGATACGTTTATATTTTGAATGGAGGAGCTATGAGGTGGAGAAGATGAAGCAAAGCATGATCGCGGGATCTACAGTAGAAGTGGAATACATGGCTGCTGCAGAAGTGTCAAGTGAAGGAGTTTGGATCAGGAACTTCATCACTGAGCTTGGCGTGGTTCCAAGTGCATTGGACCCACTAGAGATATTGTGTGACAACACTGGCGCCATAGCACTCTCTAAGGAACCAAGATATCATCCAAAGACCAAGCATATCAACCGCAAGTTTCATATAATCCGAGATTATATAGCAGATGGAGATCTGAAGATTAGCAAAGTACATACAGATCTGAATGATCTGAATGTCGTAGATCCATTGACTAAACCTCTTCCACTTGTAAAACATGATCAGCACCTTAGTGCCATGGGTGTGAGATTGTTGCCAAATGTAAACTAGATTATTGACTCTAGTGCAAGTGGGAGACTGTTGGAATTATGCCCTAGAGGCAATAATAAAGATGTTATTATTATAATTCTTGTTCATGATAAAGTTTATATTCCATGCTAGAATTGTATTAAGCGGAAACTTTAATACTTGTGTGGTTTGTAAACAACACCGTGTCCCTAGTATGCCTCTATGGACTAGTTCATTGATTAATGATGGTTAAGGTTTCCTAACCATAGACATGAGTTGTCGATTAATAATGAGATCATATCATTGGGAGAATGATATGATCGACAGACCCAAACTAAGCGAAGCAATTAGATCGTGTCATCGTGTTCATCTTTGCGAAGTTTTTTCTTATGTCAAATATTGTATTCCTTAGACCATGAGATAATACAACTCCCTAGTATCGGAAGAAAGCTTTGAGGTCATCAAACGTCATCCTATGAGAGGGTGATCATAAAGGTGTCTCTCAGGTGATCAGAAAGTACCTGTTGGGTTGTATGTATCGAGATGGGATTTGTCCCTCCCAAGTCGGAGAGATATACTTCGGGCCCACTCGGTAATCGATATCAACACCGCTTGCAAGCATGTGGTTAAGGAGTTAATCACAAAGTGATATTGGATTACGGAACGAGTAAAGTACTTGCTGTGAACGAGATTGAACTAGGTATGACGATATCGACGATCAAATCTCGGGCAAGTAAAATATCGCGAGACGAAGGGAATATATATATGGGATTGATTGAATCCTGGCATCGTGGTTCATCCGATATGATCATCGATGAATGTGTGGGAGTCAATATGGGTTTCCAGACCCCGCTGTCGATTATTGATAGAAGATCATGTCTGCATGTTCTCGAACCCGAAGGGTCACACACTTAACGTGTCTCGACGATAGGATAGATTGGATAATTGGTTTATCAGTTTTGTTCGGAGTCTCGGATAGGATCCGGGACATCACGAGAGGTTCCGGAATGGTCCGAAGAATAAGATTCATATAAGGCAATGCAGTTTTTGGAGTTCAGAATTGTTTCGGGTTAATCGGTATTGTACCGAAAGCTTCTAGAACCTTCCGGAAGGGGACCAACGTGGCCCCACCTGCCGGGAGGGGGCATGGGCCTATGAGGGAGTGCCCTGGCCGCATTGGGCCAGGGGAACAAGGCCCCATAGGGCCCAGCCGGCCAAACCTAGGGGAAACCCTAGGGGAGCTTCTAGAAGGAGGGGGGAAACTTGCCCCCCACTCTTCCCTCCTTGGCCACCGGCCTAGGCTTGGGGGAGGGGCTAGGGTTGGCGCCCACCCCTCTATATAAATAGGGCTAGGGGCGCACCACCCCCCACACCTCCTCCTCAAGCCCTAGCCGCCCTGCTGCCCTCCTCTCTCTCTTCCTCCCGACTGCACGTAGGCGAAGCCCTGCTGCAGAAACTCTCCACCACTTGCACCGCGCCGTCGCGTTGTAGATCCAATCCGTCTCTCCACCATACTTGCTGGACCAAGGAAGGAGGAGACGTCGAGGTGCCGCACGTGTGCATCTCTCGGAGGCATCGCCACTTGCGGTGTTAGATCGGATCGGATCGAGAGGAGGAGAAGCGAGTACGACTACATCACCCACGTTCCGATTAACGCGTTCCATTGTCTTGAATCTTCAAGGGTATGAAGATCTCATCTAATTCCCCTCGTTGTTTGCATCTACTAGATTAGATCTTGGCTTTCCCGTTCGCATCCGTAGAAATTTTTTGATTTACTATGCTGCGAAACCCTTCAGCCCTCCAGTGCAAAAATCGCTTCAACCAAGCGTTCCAGTACGAGGACTCCCGCGCTGGCAATTCCGCGGCCTACCAGCCAGGCCCTAGCCAGTCGTGTCTCTTCGACACCGGCGCCACCGACCACCTCACTAACGACTTGGGCAGGATGAACATCTAGGAGCGCTACAACGACACGGATCAAGTGCAAGTCGCCAACCGTGCAGGTTTGTCTATTACGCATGTTGGTCACTCTCGTTTACCTGGTTCCTCCTCTCCCATTGAACACTCAATGGCTTCCTAGACGTGTCCTACCTATTTTAAAGTCCTTTTCAAATAGTTATTATTTAGGTAGCGGGTGTTTTATTATATCATAGTTGGGGTGTACGCGATGTGTTGGGTGTGTGGTGTTCGTGCGTTGTGTTGTGTGCAATGATGGGGTGGGGTGTGTTGCGTGATTTATATTAAGTAGTATTTCACGGGACAACTATGGTAGGCTGCATGATGGGTTGAAGACGGACTGCCTATCCTATTTTTTATAATTTGTTTTTTCTAAAAACACTCCGTAGATAGTTTTATATAATTAAAATATCTTTTTTTCTGTGGCAATGCACGACACTCAGCTAGTCTTTTTATAGTGAGTGTCTAGATCTCAGACGTCTGAGAACTTTTTATGTCTAAGTCGTTGATGTCATCCTAATATATGTGTGCTAATTCTCAGTTACAACCTAGTTGCAACTCATAAGATTGTACTAATTCTCAGTTGCAACCTAGTTGCAACTCATTAAATTCTCAGTTACACCTAAGTTATAACTCATGTGTAACTTCCATTTTGCACGAATCACGGGATAAATCGAACGGTAAAAAAACGACTAAGACTTAAGAAATTCTCAAACGTTGAGAACTAGCAAATTCGCTGAGAACTAACAAATCCGTTTTTTATACTTTCTCTAACTTAAAATAGATGTCATGGTTTGTTAAAATTTGGATATTGAGACGATGGGATTGACAAGTAACGTGCTGCTACTGTTGGGAAACCGGGCCGGTAGAGGCCCATTCGGTGTGGCCTCTACCAGGCTAGGGTTGGCCCACGTGGGTATCGTATCCCCCTTTTTGCCTATAAATAGAGGAACAACCTTTGTACGTGAGTTACCGAGAGAGATATCAATAAAGTTCCCTGTTTCATCTACTTTGTACTGTGTGTGCCTTCTCCTAGTCTTCTCCTCCGGCGTGGAACAGCCCCGGGACCGGCCAGTCGGCAGGGGGTGTTCCAACACATTATCAGCACGTGTCTCTCCGTCGAGCCGCTGCTGGCCGCTCGCCGCCATGCCTGGCCGCGTCCGCCCGCCTGGCGCCGCTGCGTCCGCCGTCGTGCCGCCGCTGGCGTGCTGTTGCCAGCGTCGCCACCCGTGCGCAAGCAGCAACTCCACTTGAGGGTGGGCCAGGCGGTTGGCCCGTACGTGTCGTCCATCTTTTTTTGGACCGTTTTTTTATTTTCGACCGCGTCTGCGACCTTCGCGGCTCGCCCTGCGCTAATCGTGCGCTGGTTCGCCCGCTGCCGACCGCCGCCCGGTCGGGAGCTAGCTACGCTAGCTCGTTCCCCGCCGTGGGCAGGGACAGTCTGGAGTTGACCGGCCGCGCAGAGACAAGGGTAGCTGGGCCGTTTGGTAGCACGCGATCACGGGCGGTTGGACCGTTTTTGGCTCTATCTTTCGATCCGTTTTTACACAAGCTTTTGAACTATGTTTTACTATAGTTATTAATTACCGCATGTCTTTAATACTTTGTATCTCATAGATAGCTTGCACCGTTTTTAAATTGAATTTTGGAACGCCGTCATATTTGAATTATTGTATCGATTATCGCATTTATGAACCGATTACCTGCTGTAATCTTACACACTTTGCATAAATTGCAGATGACCGGAATCGTCAGCCGCGAGTTCCCGGAGTTGACCCAGGATGGGCTTAACTACCTGACTTGGGCCTCGGACGTTGAGATCGTCCTTGAGGGCCGATGCATCAAGGATGCGTTGATTGAGGGGACCCCGACGGCCCCCAGCAAAACCATCCCGGCGGATAACGCCAAAGCCCTGCACTTCCTCCGCCATCACATGTGTGAGACTCTCAAGAATGAGTACATGGCAGAACGGAGTGCTTCTGCCCTTTGGACCGCCCTCAACAAGCGGTTCTCTAGGCTGAAGTACACCATTCAGCCACAGGCGGAGGCAGATTGGATACGTCTGAGGTTTGCGGACTTCAAGACGGTGGGAGAGTACAACTCCAGGTTGCACCGGATTTGTACTATTCTTCAGCTGTGTGGGACCAGTACCACCGATCAGCAGAAGATAGACAAAACCCTCTCCACATTCCATCCGGACAACATCCAGTCCTCGCGAAACTTTCGCCAGGAAGGATTCACGGAATATGCAGCGCTTATTGATGCTCTCCAGGTGGCCGAGGCGCAGGATAATGTTCTGAAAAAGAACTTCTCCGCGCAACCCTTCGCAGGGGGCCCAAGTCATGAGGCCAATGCTGGTGCCTACAAGGTGCGCAAGCCCATCCACAAGAAGAGAGGCAAGAAGGGCAAGAAGGGACCCAACTCCTCCAACCCGGCCAAGCAACGCAAGGCGGGCAAGGGGGAGGCGAGGCCCCAGGACTGCTTCCGCTGTGGCTCCAAGACTCACTTCTCCAGGCAGTGTTTGGCCCCTAAACACGTCGTCGACGCGTTCAAGGCCAACAAGAAGGCGCGCGAGGCGCATCTTGTCCAGGTTGAGGCACCACTGGCGCCCGGAGCGGCGCCTGTGCAGAACGTCACGCACATAGTGGCGCAGGACGTAGCACAAGTGGCAGCACCCTCGGCGGTCCCCACGGACGCCGCTGTGCCCATGGAGGTTGAGCACGTTGTGCCCCCGCCACCTCAGCCAGGCCCCTTGTCCATGATGATGGCCAACGCAGAGCCGCCCACTGACCTTGAGATACTGGCTGAGCTTGGTGATTTCCTCGCAGAATCCACCTGAGCTCCTTTTGTTGTGATGATTCCTTTTTCAGTAATAATCAGATACATTTTTTCGATATGGTTGTAAGCTCTATGAGAGCATAACACTTATTTTCGGCGATTGGATGACATTCATTTTATCCATTTATTCCATTATTTGATTATGTGATGTTCTGAAATGTCTATGTGTTTTACTTACTTGATGTAGCAATTTCCTCGCTCCATTATATTAATTAGGCACTATATTTTAGAACGCGTGTGGCGCCCAAATGGAGGAAACGTGCCTTGCTGATAGCGGCACCACCAATACCATCTTGAGAGAAACAAAGTATTTTGAGTCCATTACCAAAAACCCTGGTAACATAATGACGATCGCCGGCTGCGGTCCGAATGTAGTTGGCTCCGGAAGAGCAACTATCATACTCCCAAACGGAACAACTCTGATTATTGAAGAGGCATTGTTGTATCCGGAGTCGACTCGTACTCTCTTAAGTTTTAGAGACATCCGCGCGAATGGTTTCCATGTCGAGACCGATGATGATGAGAATGGAAAGGAGTTCCTACTCATTACCAAGCGCGACGAAAATGGTAAACATGTTGTCGAAAGACTCCCTTCATTAGCTACTGGGCTGTACTACACTAAGATAGTAGCACCACCTATTTACACTACCCTTAAGACTGTCTTTAGAAGCTTCGAACTATTCTGCCTTTGGCATGATAGGTTAGGCCACCCCGGTCTTAGGATGATGAGAAATATAATTAACAACTCGAACGGTCATAATGTTAATGTGAAAAAAATTCCCGAATCCCGATGATTTCGTGTGCTCCGCATGCGCTACAGGGAAATTGATCATTAAACCGTCCCCCCTAAAGGTGAAGGATGAACTCCCCGCGTTCTTGGAACGCATTCAAGGGGATATATGTGGTCCAATTTAGCCCCTTCCAGGGCCGTTTCGGTACTTCATGGTGCTCATCGATGCTTCCTCTAAATGGTCCAATGTTTGCCTGCTGTCAACACGGAACCATGCTTTTGCAAAGTTGATCTCCCAGATCATACAAATAAGGAATAAATTCCCTGATTATCGTTTAAAGTCTATTCGAATGGACAATGCCGGAGAATTTACTTCAAAGGCATTCGATGATTATTGCATGGCAACTGGAATCAAACTTGAGCACTCCGTACCGCATGTCCACACTCAAAATGGACTCGCGGAGGCCTTGATTAAAAGGATTAAATTCATTGTCAGACCACTCCTTTAGGGTTGTAATTTACCAACTACATGTTGGGGACACGTGGTGTTACACGCCGCTAATCTCATCAACTTTCGACCATCGGCCTACAACATCCACTCTCCCATCCAACTTGCGCAAGGGTCGGCACCGAAAATTTCCCACCTACGTAGGTTCGGCTGCCAGGTATATGTACCTATACCACCACCCCAGCGATCAGCAATGGGACCGCTCCGTAAGTCGGGGATATACGTTGGTTATGAGACTGTGTCCATAATCAGGTTCTTGGACCCTTGACAGTGTTGTCAAACGGCCCGTTTTGCTGACTGCATTTTTGACGAGGATCTTTTCCCGACTTTGGGGGGAGGTAATCAACCCCTGGATGACAAAAGTCGAGAAATCACGTGGAAAGCCATGGGGATCCACGCTCATGACCCGCGCACTGTTGAGACTAATAGAGAAGTCCAAAAGATACTAGATTTGCACTCCCTAGCGAATCAACTGCCTGATCATTTTAGTGATTTAAAGACTATAACAAAGTCGCATGTGCATGCACGCAATGCACCGGAAAGAGTTGAAATACCAAAGAAAAATGATGGTATACCCGCTCCTGCTCCAAGGCCTAAGAGGACGCGGATTCCGGTTTCTCAAATCCCAAGTACCCGGGGACGCCCGAAGAAAAAGGATAAGAGAGATTTATTACAGACTACCCCTGTTGAGGGGAGCCAGTTGAGACCTGGCACGAGTACGGATATTTCAGTGCACGAAATTCCGGACTTGAACTTTCCTATATCGGAAATACCCAGCGAAGTTGTGTGCGCACACATCGGAGCGGGAAAGCTAAAGGACCTAGCTCCTGGATTGGGAAATCCGGTGGAGCAAGAGGATGTGCCTGATGCACTCCATGACGAAATGGCCATTAACTATGTTAATTCGGGCGAGTCATACAACCGAGCCATGGCAAATGTCGACGTTAATTTTGCCAAGAAAATTGCCTCAATCATAGATCTTGACCCTGAGCCTAACACGCTCGCTGATTGCAAGAAAAGGTCGGATTGGAAAGATTGGCAGAAGGCAATTACTGCTGAATTATTATCGTTAAACAAAAGAGAGGTATTTGGACCTGTTTATCTAACTCCTCCCCACATTCGCCCCGTTGGCCATAAATGGGTTTTTGTTCGAAAGAGAAACGAGAATAATGAAGTAGTAAGGTACAAAGCAAGGCTCGTTGCTCAAGGTTTCACTCAGCGACCAGGTGTCGACTTTGAGGAAACTTACTCCCCAGTCATGGATGGAATTACCTTTAGATACTTGATCTCAATGGCAGTAAACATGGACTTAAAAATGAAACTAATGGATGTTGTCACCGCTTACCTATATGGTAACTTGGATTCGGACATATACATGAAAGTACCAGAAGGTATCCCTGTCCCGAACCAGGATAGAGCAAACAGGAGCTTATACAGTGTTCAGCTTAAGAAGTCATTGTATGGACTAAAACAGTCAGGTAGGATGTGGTATAATCGTTTAAGCGATTTCCTTCATCAGAAGGGCTACGCGAGCAATGAAGATTGCCCATGTGTTTTTATACGGAGATCCCAGGATGGTTTCTGTATTATCTCGGTGTACGTGGACGATTTGAATATAATCGGTACACCTGACGATATTGAGGAAGCGAGTTCCTACCTGATGTCGGAATTCGAGATGAAAGACTTAGGCAAAACCAAGTTCTGCCTCGGTCTGCAACTTGAGCATTCCCCTGCTGGGATTCTAGTTCACCAGTCGGCCTACACCCAGAAGGTGTTGGAACGATTTGGGTTTGAAAAGGCATATCCTTCTAAGACCCCGATGGTCGGAAGATCTTTGCAGCAAGACAAGGACCCGTTCAGGCCTAAAGAAGAGGGGGAGGAAATTCTGGGACCGGAATTCCCCTACTTAAGTGCGTTATGACTTATGTACCTCGCAAATTGTACACGGCCGGATATTGCATTCGCCGTCAATTTGCTTGCAAGGTACAATTCTGAGCCTACCAAGAGGCATTGGAAAGGCGTTAAAGACATCTTTAGGTACATACAAGGGACAAAGGACCTTGACTTGTTTTACCAAAAGAACCAAGACCTATCTGTTGTAGGCTATGCAGATACTGGGTACCTTTCGGACCCGCATACATCCAAGTCGCAGACTGGATATGTTTTCCTTTGTGGTGGAACAGCTATTTCTTAGAAATCTTCTAAGCAAACTCTTGTGTCGACTTCGACGAACCACTCGGAAATCATAGCATTATATGAAGCATCACGAGAATGTGTATGGCTTCGACGCGTAGTCAGTCACATCCAGATGTCATGTGAACTGAACACCGTACAAACCCCAACAATTATCTATGAAGATAATGCCGCTTGTGTTGCACAAGTCCAGACGGGTTATGTGAAGAGCAATCTCACAAAGCATATAAACCCCAAGTTCTTCTATGCACATGAGTCGCAAAAGATGAACGAAGTGAAAGTCTTGCATACTAAGTCGTGTGAAAATCTCGCTGATTTGTTCACTAAATCATTGCCAGCATCTTCTTTCGAGAGATGTGTCCGAGGGATCGGCATGATGAGACTTAGGGAGATGCAAGGTTCAGGGGGAGAATCTTCACAAACTCATCGCTGAAATCTTGATCCCGATGATTGAGTACTTAACTTTATCGTTAAGTGAATTGTACTCTTTTTCCCTTAGTGAGTTTTTATGAAGTTTCTCACATGAGGTTTTTAATGAGGCAATTCGTGCAACATAGCAAGAAGTATACCGTGTGCATTTCTCCATATTTTTCCCATTGGGTTTTTCAGAGTTTTAAGCCATGGTTATACAGATAAGATACCCAGGGGGAGTGTTGAGAAACCGGGCCGGTAGAGGCCCATTCGATGTGGCCTCTACCAGGCTAGGGTTGGCCCATGTGGCTATCGTATCCCCTTTTGGCTATAAATAGAGGAACAACCTTTGTACGTGAGTTACCGAGAGAGATATCAATAAAGTTCCCTGTTTCATCTACTTTGTACTGTGTGTGCCTTCTCCTAGTCTTCTCCTCCGGCGTGAAACAGCCCCGGGACCGGCCAGTCGGCAGGGGTGTTCCAACAGCTACATAGTTCCCTCGTGTGGGCCGAAATGGGAGATACTTTGGGCATCAGCCGGCAGTTCAATTACATGAGGTCGCTACTACTATCCATGTCGTCGACGGTGCAGGTGGCAACGGCCGCCTCCTTTTCCTCCTCCTCATCCATGGTGTCCGATATGCCCTTTCCCTTCGTCTCCGGTAGGCAGGCGGCGAACATCCCGAAGCAGCCGATGACAAGCCCAAACACGCCGAACGACAGGAAGCTCTTGTCGCGTCCCAGCGCGACGAGCATGGGCGCTGCCACGCCGCCCAGCACGAGCGCCTGCCGCACCAGCCCCACCGCCGAGTTGCGCACGGACGTCGGGAACAGCTCGATGGAGTACATCATGATGACATTGACCGCCGTGCACGTCGCGAAGAAGGAGAGCAGCTCGGCGGCCATTCTCCCCGCGCCCTGCGGGATCACTACGCACGCCAGGCTGCACAACCCGGCCACAGCGGTGAGCGCGATTACCGAGCTCCGCCGGTTGATCCTGCCCATCAGGAGCCACGAAAGGATGGATGACGGTAGCTCGGCCAGCGCGTTGTACATGACGCTCATGTACAGGTTGGGTCCTAGGTTGCCGACGATGTTTGGCATGCCGTAGTAGACCGTGCCGACGCCGAAGCTGACCGTCATGATCGCCGCAAGCCTACGGAGCGCCCACGGTCGCTCCCAAATCGAGTGCAGAGCGGCAAACACACTGTCGTCGTCGTCCTGCATTGTGCAGGCGTGCAGCATGGAGAAGCTGGACGTGATGCTGTTGCCGTTGAGCGATGCGATCTGCTGTAGTGTCTCCATGGCATCCTGCTTCCGGCCGCGCACCAGCAGCCACCGTGGCGACTCGTGGACGAGGAAGTAGACGAGGATGGAGTAGCAGAGGGAAGGCACGGACGTCCACAGGTACATGTTCCTCCACGACGCGTCCTGGAACGTATAGGCCAGCGCCGGGAGCGAGACGAACCCAAGGGCGAAGCAGAAGAACCCGGCCATGCACACCGTGTCGCGCCACTTCTTCCCCACGAGCTCCGTGGACAGGACCATCGCGGTTGTGCCTACCATGGACCTTCCGAATCCGGAGACGAAACGCAGGACAGCGTACGCCCACAAGTTCGGCGAGAAGGCGGTGAGCACGCCGGCGACGGACATGGTCACTAATGACGTGAGGAGCATCTTCCTGCGGCCCAGGAGCGAATCGGCGAGCGTGGTGAGGAGGAAACCGCCGGCGAGGCAGCCGGCGAAGAACGAGGACGCCGGGAGGGAGACGAGCGCCGGGACGGCGCACTTGAGTGACCACTCTGAGACCACCGACGTCACGGCCGAGCGGTCCCACGCCCATGCTCCGGCAGGGAGCGCGCACGGCGAGGCCGCGGCTGGCGAGCACGCCGACTCGGCGCCGGTGCAGTGCCACAGCGGCTCGGCATCGGTGAACACCGACATGAACACCTGCTGCGCGTCGAAGGACCACGCGAAGGCCAGCAGGACTGCCTTAAAGAGCTGCCCGGCGCCGGTGGTGCCCATGTAATTCTCCATTGTGTCATCGATCGACGGCGCCTTCCCCGGTTTAGCTCTGTGGTTTGTTAGGAGCGGGGCGGTGGCCGTGTCAGCCATAGGCACGGTCGCGTGCTTTCGTGCGTTCGCCTCTAGCTTATCCTGGGTGCTCGCAAGTTGAGTCGGAGACGATGCCAGTATTTATACTGGCCGGATAGTGTGTCAACTCTCAAGATTTTTAACACACAAGATAGACTGCTGTCGTGTAATAATATCGACGAGCTAGATTATTCATGTTCCAGTAAAGGGACACAGTGCGCCACAATCACGCACATGTCAAATTAGTTCGATCGAGATATTAATTAGCAGGTTAGTACTATCTAATTAGCTATGGGGTCTGGAGTGCGAAATTATGCTAGAGAACCTGCGGATGCAGTCTCCCCATATCTCACCATCGGCTATGTACCGGCAGCCGCCGTCCGCTACTACAGTAGTACCGACGGTATCCGTACTGGTTGGATAGTGTGCGTCAACACAGAGCTACATAATAGCGCGCTCGAGGTATTAATTTGCACAGTATATAGATGGGGCTGGGTGCCTCTGTGCATGATTGATGACCTGATCGATGGTCCATGTAAGTAAATATACTCAGATCTAGTGGGTCAGGCATAATTTAAACCTAGAATAGTCAGATCGAGTAAGCCGGATAACCGTATCCACTATGAAAAATGATTTCCGGCTTTATTTCCGCTATATTAATATAACAACCAACCAATACAACGTTACTGAATAATGCTAGGACAGAACAACATAGGCCAAGATCAAAAAAAAAAGAGAAAAGAAAATAAAGCCGACCACGACGGTGCGGCGAAAATAGAGATAACTTACAACCATTGCGTCCTACCGAGAAATACCACCACATATCTAGTAGTCCAAAGCGCCACGTACCAAGCAGCACCTCCAAGAGGAGAAGTGACGATGACGACACTGCTGACCGGACTAATCCTAGTGTTTCCTCCGGTATGTCACGGGACGTGGGAAAGAGATACACCCGACACCCTTCAGGAAGGACGGCGATGCCCGCAGGCATCACCGCATCGGTGTCAAAGTGACAAGGATTTCTTCCGACCTCTCAAGCACACTCCCGGACCCTTTGGAATGCTCCACCAAGCTCACCGCCCACGTGCACGCGCCACCATGGTCTTGAAGTCGCCACCGCCATCACACCGTGAGACATTGAGCGAGGCCGGTAAGACCGAGGGAGCGGAAACTTCGGGGTGGGTCAGCATGACATCAGCACGCGGGGAGAACTACCTCTACTACCAGAAGGCGGTAGCCGACCATATGGAGCAACAAGACAAACCAGGCCCTCAAACTTGTGAAAATGTTTCATAAATTACGGAATTTGGACACGTCAAAGCATGTTGATATGTCTATAACATCGTAGTCATATTGTATTGGTACATATGGTCTAGAATTGATATCTTACTAGGGTTAGAGCATCTCCACTCGTTGGCCGAACCCAGGCCGAAATCCGGACCAAACTTCGCCCGGACGGCGCAAGTTTTCGGCCTGGGTACGCCCAGTTTCCCACTCGCGTACCCAGGCCGAGTTTCCGGGTCGCCCGTTCCCGCTAGAATTTGGCTGAAATTCGGCTAAAGTTCGTCCAAATTTCGGCATAGTTCGCTATACGATGAATACAGAACACTTTGAGACCAAAGTTCGGCGAAATTTTAAACAGAGTTCGGCGTACTGTAAACATAGTTCGGCCTGCAATAAAATTACAAGATATTTCGGCCAGGTTCGGCCAGTTCATGCTCAGCATCTACGTCGTGTTGCACCTGCGTGTCCATAGGTGCTCGACAAGATCATCCTGCAGGTGTTGATGCATCGCCGGATCTCGGATCTCCTGACGCATTGCGATGAATGCAGCCCATATTAGAGGCACCTGATGATCAGGCTCGACAAGAGGACCCTGTAGATGGTATGGCTCGTCGTCCTTGAGCAAACTCATTGGATCCTTCTTCTCATTCTCAATGATCATGTTGTGCAAGGTCACACAACCGTTCATCACTTCCCACATCTGATCTTTCGACCAGGTCATAGCAGAGAACCGGACAACTGAAACCTCTGCTGGAGCACACCAAATGCCCGCTCCACATCCTTCCTGCAAGCTTCCTGTTCCTTGGCAAAGTGAGAATGCTTGGGAAACATTGGGCCTGAGATAGTCTTCACAAATGTTGGCCATCTTCGATAGATGTCATCTGCTAGATAGTATCCCTTGTTGTAGTGATGCCCGTTGATCTCAAATTCCACAGGGGGAGCATGACCCTCAACAAGCTTGGAAAAGACAGTTGAGGAGTTGAGGACATTGATGTCGTTGTTCAATCCTGCCATGCCAAAGAAGGAGTGCCAGATCCAAAGATCATATGTAGCAACTGCCTCAAGTATCACAGTGCATCCTCCTTTGTGGCCTTTGTACATTCCTTACCATTCAAATGGACAGTTCTTCCACTCCCAATGCATGCAATCTATGCTTCCAAGCATACCAGGAAATCCTCTACTTTCATTGAATGCGAGGATCCGAGCAGTGTCTTCAGCAGTGGGTGATCTCAAGTACTCTTCCCCGAACACTGCAATCACTGCTCTGCAGAATCTGTACAAGCAATCAAGGGCAGTGGACTCGGCGATGCGGAGATAGTCATCGGCACTGTCAGTCGGCGCTCCATATGCAAGCAACCTCATTGCCACGGTGCACTTCTGAAGCGAGGAAAACTCAACCAAGCCGGTGCAGTCCTTCTTGCAAAGGAAATATGGGTCGAACTCCCGGATGGCATGCACGATCTTGAGGAAGAGCTTCCGACTCATCCTGAAACGGCGGCGGAACACGTCCTCTCCATGGAGTGGCTGGTCGGCGAAGTAGTCGGCGTACAACATGCAATAGCCCTCTATCCTCTGTCTCGCCTTGAACTTCATGTGACCTGGCGCCGAACCACCGCGCTTCGGTTTCGCCATCTGCATGTACAGCTGGGCGAGCGATGCGAGAATCTGCAAGTGCTCTTCACTTTCGGCGATCTTGACGCTCTCCTCCTCCAGCAGTTCGGCGAGCAACTCCTCGTCGTCGGAATCCATGGCGAGTATCTCGCCCTCGTCAGAGTCAGTGGACAGCACCTCGTCGCCGTCGGAGTCCATGGCTGAATCCGGCCAAATGTCGAACACCTGGCAGGCGTGGTGGTGGGCGCACCGAGCCGAAGCACAGCTAAGGCAAGGGTAGGTCGGCGAAAGCGACGGCGGCGGAGGCGTGGAGCTGGGCGGAAACGACTGCGAGCATAGCTAGAGGCGTGGGTATGTCTCGGCGCGGGGGAGCTCCGCCGGCAAAGCCATGGCGACAGAGCTCTTGCGACAGTCTGGGCGAGTGGAGTGGGTGAAAATGGGACTGTCTCGCTGACAAAGCTGGCCCACGCCCTTTTTTGCGGCGTCTGGTGTCCCCAGGGCGTACCCGGGAACCTGGGTTCGGCCTGGGTAGGCCGGACCAAAACACGCCGAAATCCGGACGAAAACAGCTCCTTGGGTATGCGACTGGGCCGATTTTCGGCGTCCGGACCAAAATTCAGCGTCCGGATCGACGTCCTGGGTAGGCGAGTGGAGATGCTCTTAGAGTATCGTTTTGAGTTAGCATTTGAAATAACAAGCACTCATAAGGAAACATCTTAAGATTCCTAGAAACAGCACCATAAAAATTATGGCATGTTCGAGTTTTTGGAGATTTCGATATCGTCAAAGTCATGGCGAATAAAACAAGTCTTTGTAGTGTATTCTTAGGAAACTATTAATACATCTTCCAAACTAAAACCAAGGAAGGCAAAACTTAGGTTGCCTGACATGGTGCTTTCTCGAGAATTTTTTTTCTCATAGAAGATATTAGTGGATGAAAGTAAAAGTTCAAAAACAAGGTATTTGGCCATACCTTCAATTTTTTCCACAAGATGAACTCTAGAATTTAAGGAGAAACCAATGATAAGGATCATAACATTTCAATTGGTAATTTTTGCTAAAGAAAGTAGGATTCAAGAGTACATTCTGCCATTTGTAGAATTATATTATTGATTCACTTGTTATGTTAATAGAAGAAGGCACACCTATGAACTGCAAAGAAGCATGATGGACCTATGTAAGATAAATGACTAAAAGTCATGAAATCCACATTAAGTTACGTTTAAGATTGCAAAGTAATGTGTTACTTAATCTTATTAAGTAAAGAACGTTTACTTGATCTTCTGAATGACTACAATGTCGTACGAGAAAAATGAAACTTAAGGGAAGAGTTTAAGATTGATTTTTTACAAATAGGTCTTGACAAATTCAAGGGATTGACTACAATCAAGTAGCGATACTTAAGTCTTTTAGATCTACATTAGCAAGGTTGTCGAAACCGCATGCTCTTTAATCTTAAGATTGAATAAAGGGTTGTTAATGGTATAGCAGGCAGACTTTGTTAATCAGATTATTGCTAAGTGTCTTGTAGTGGGAAATTCTCGAGTTGATATATGATCAAAGGAAGTTTGGAAGTTACCAAAATATCAAGAAGTCATGCATTTAGATAAAATTGAGTGGGATCTAAGTAAGTTTTCCAAATCTTAATATGTATATGACATTTTTTGAGTGGGAGATGGGAAGGAATCTCGATCTCATATATGGATGACATTTTGAGTTGGAGCGTGACAACATTCATGGGGGATAGGTGTGCACCCTCATTTAGCCATTGGATCTTCCTATAGAGTATTTCTAACCGTACATTTTAGTTAACGATGTTAGTGTAACCATTCCCATAAAAAAAGTAGGACTGTCCGTCCCTAAATAACGAAAAAATAGTTGTACCATTCTTTTGCCAACGAAAAACGAGCAGTGATTATTTAGTTTATTGCACAACTCGTTCACTACCAAGCAAAAATACAAATCCATCAACGAAATGTAGCATGGTCCATCTCTAATTAACCAAAAAAGAACTTTGCGGTTCTTTATCTAGCAAAAAAAGAGAAACGGTTGTTTAGTTTCATGCATAATCCGTTCACTCCCAAAAAACATACAAATCCATCAACAAAACTTACCCAACACCCGTAACCTATGGTTTCTGGTAGGTGGACTAGTAAGAATAAGACAGCGTTCCTAGTTTTTTTTGAAAGAGAACAGTTATTTTGTTTGCGCTAGGATAATAGTCTATGAATAAAATGTGTTTTTTCAAAAAACAAGTACGGCTCACGGTAAACGGTCGTGACTTGAGCCAAACGGAAACACGAATCACGGGGCTACATTCAACGACAATAAGCGCGTGCGTACGTACCACCATAGGCACAAAATCAGCGTCCCTATATAGGAAGCCCATATGAGGCACCATGATGCCCAGACACCAAACCTACATTTCGTATATACCCGAGATATATATACCTAAATTTCATATATCTAAGGTTTACATATCTAAAATATACTTATCCAAGTTATATATACCTAGGTATCACATAACTAAGGTATACATACCTAAGTTGCATATATAAACACGTGTCCTGGATACGTACACCTTAGATATGCAACATCTTAGGTATGTGATACCTAGATATGTGTAACTTAGGTATATGATACCTAGGTATGTGTAACTACGGTACGTATATTCTCAAGTATGTGTGGTTTAAAGCAAAACATACGTGTATATATATATATATACCTATATATATATGTGTATATGAGAGCTAAACAGGAACCAGGAACCCACATGAACCTTTGATAGGAAACAAAGTGAAGCTTGTTTTTATAGGGCAAGTGAACCTTGTTTTTCCAGGGTGGGGGCAGACGTCCTGTTAACTTTTCTCTTGTGCGGGAAGGTTGTGAGGTGGTCCTGGGGGTTGGGGACCCCCCATTAGCTGGAGACAAAAAAAACTTTCCTGTAACGTCTCCCTTCTCTCTCCCCTCAACCTCGCTTCCTCCGCCATTGATAACCGCCCGCGTCGTGATCGGCAACTACCCCGCCTGGTGCCGCACCAGGAGGTAAGCAGCGCCCCTCATCAACCTCTCCCCCACTTTCCCCTGCTCCTCCTTCCTCCCTACCCTTTTCTCTTTATCCTGCCCGCTCCTCCTCCCTCCGCATTTAGGTTTTAGGGGCGGATTTGGTTGGGATTCCACCATCTCCGGCGGCTGTTGGTTTTGGTGCTGGCCGGCAGCGGAGCTCTGGAGGTCCGTCGGGTCCTCTTCTCCTCCCCCCTTCTGTTTTCCTGTATGCTGACCGCGCTCGAGTTTTTTTTTGTAGTTCTGCAGCGGAGTTGGTGGTGGTGCTATTCTCCGGCGGCGGCTGCTTCTTCTAGTTGCTGGCGGCCGGCGGCGGAGGGCTCGGAGTTCGTGGTGTCTGGGTTTCATGTTTGGACGGAGCCCTCTTTGTTGTCCGTGTCCTCATCCCTCTCCACAAAGTGCAGATGGATCCTAATTCTCCGACAGGTATACATGTTTTCTCTTTTTGTTTTATGTGAATCTATGTGATTCAGTGTTCATTTTATTTATTTTATGATTTTTTGTGTTCATGTGCTATGATTTATTGTTTTTATAGTTCATTTTAGTACATGACATTGATGCAATCTGTTTGCTAACTATACATTTTGTTTTGTATGCTCTAGTATATGTTCATGTGTAGATTCACACTTGTGTTTGATATTTTTTTAATTTTTTCAGTAATTTAGGATATGGTATGCAGGTATTTTGTGTTTTCATTGCTAGCCGAATCTTTCCTGGGTGTGCAGTTCACTATGTACCATAGTTCTATCATACGTGAACTTTAGTTTTACCATATGTGAACTTTGTGTTTTAATTTTTCTAGCTCAATCTTTATTTTAGTATTTTTTTGTGTCTCTTTGAATTCGAGTCTACTGTGATGTGAACCTTCATAAATTGTTTTTTGTTCCAGTTTTTTCTTTGTTTTCAGTATCTGCTTAGCACATGAACAATTGAAATTTCATGGGGTGTGCAATTCACTGTGAACCTTAGTTCATTTCATATTGGAACCTTAGTTTTACCATATGTGTCTTTCTGAATTCCACTGTGAACCTTAGTTTATTCATGTATGAACTTTAGTTTTGTTAGCCGAATCTTTGTTTTAGTATTTTTTATTTCTCTGAATTCCAGTCTAATGTGATGCGAACCTCCATAAATGGTTTCTGGTTTGATTTCTTTGTTTTTAGTATTTCTCATGACATGAATAATTGAAATTTTCTGGGTGTGCATTTTTCACTGTGAACCTTAGTTTTATCAGATATGAACTTTAGTTTTACTACATGTGAACTTTTGTTTTTTAATTTGCTAGCTTTATCTTTGTTTTAGTTTTTTTTATGGCTCTCTGAATTCCAGTCTAATGTGATTTGAACCTTCATAAATTGTTTCTTGTTCCAGTATTTTTCTGTTTTCAGTTTTTTCTTAGCATATGAATAATTGAAATTTCATGGGTTGTGCAATTCACTGTGAACCTTAGTTCATTTCATATGTGAACCTTAGTTTTACCATATGCGTCTCTCTGATTTCCACTGTGAACCTTAGTTTATTTTAGATATGAACCTTAGTTTTGTTAGCTGAATCTTTGTTTTAGTATTTTTGTGTCTCTAAATTCTAGTCTGATGTGATGTGAACCTAGATAAATGGTTTGTGTTTCATTTCTTTGTTTTCAGTTTTTATTTAGCACATGAACAATTAAATTTTCCTGGGTGTGCATTTCACTGTGAACCTTAGTTTTATTAGATATGAACCTTGGTTTCATTATAGTTGAAGTTTAATTGATATAATGTTGTGTGAAGTTTGTATGTTGGCTGGGTGAAGCTAGTTTTTCTATATGGGATCTGTGAACCCTAGTATAATCTGGTGTGAACCTTCACATTATTTTTATGCTTTCTCTACTTTTTATGACATGATTTAATGCAAATTTTAATGTGGTTTGAACATTCTAGGATATTAACTTCATTTTTATATACTGGATCTTTTTTCTTATGCACAGGTGAATTATTTTCCATGTAATAACTAAATTTCTTTTATATCTGTTTGTTCAGATGATGAGAATATCAGGCAGTCTTTGGATATTTTGAACAGTGAATATCTAGACGATGTCTCACCTGCAACAGCTATTCCTGATAGTGGTGCGGTGCCAAACAGTGCATCTGCTACGCCTATTTATGATACACCGTCGCGACTTCCTATTGATGCTGGAGGCAGCGGATTCTGTCCTAGTGAAGCAACTGCGGGTCCTATATTTGATGTCAGCGGTATCCACCCTGATGAAGCAACAGCAGGTCCTAATTTTGATGTTACACCTTTAGATAGGAACAATCCTGATGACAGCAATGAAACAAGAGAAGTTCCTGTTGATCCTGTTGTTCCTCTTTCATTTCTAGTCTTTGAGGATACACCATCGCAGTCAGTAGCTGGCACGGAAGAGGTTACTCAGGAACACAATGTGCAAGATCAACTTGATCGTTATAACATAGCACAAGAAGCTAAAAGGGCTAGGCACAGTGAGGCGGTTAAACAGTATGTTAGAAAGAAGCTTGCTAAAGGCGCTGATGTTTCGCCTTTTGTTCCTGTTGGTGCCGCTTCTCAGCCTGAACCCGTTTCTGTACCTGTTGGTTCATCGGGTTCTCCTGTTGTTGATCATGCTGAGGCTCAACCAACCCCTGGAACTGATTCTCCGCCCAAAGAGTTATGTGAACCTCCATCTTCTTCACGTAAGTCGAGGGTAGGTTTCCCTAAAAGGAATATTCGGTTTGTATCTCCAAATGTGGCTGGTGATGTTCGGCACATCCCACGCTTGCCTGCCCGTGATCCAAGCGGTGTTCGTTCATCTAAAGTTGTTAAGAAAGCTGTCCCTCCAAGCGTGCTCGTTCTTCAGAGAGATGTTTTGAAGCATCATCATCTGATGGTGATGATGACTTTGAGTATTACACTGCTGCCTTCAAGGTTATTTTTGACTTCTCCTTTTATTTTTTGCAACTTTGATTTTAAATCTGTTTTTTGATTATGTGAACTATTTACTACATGGCAATCTGAACTGTTGTATTGTTTTACTATAGCGTACTGTCAATAAGAAGAAGGGGGGCATCATGTGATGAAGGTCTACCTCCTGTTGAGAAGGTAATCTCTACTTTTTTTATGAAACAACCTTTTTTCCTTTTTGTGTTTTCATTCTCTGAACTAGTAGTGTATGCCTATGTGAACCTTTGTCTATTTATGTTGTTCCGATTGATGTACCTTTTCTTTGTTTTTTATGAACATGCTTTATTGGATTCTCTAGTTAGCCCACACAGTGAACCTTTATAGTTATTCCCAGTGAACTGTAGTAAGATTTTTTTGAGTGAACTTTCACAAATAGTTTGTGTTTTGTTCTTTTGTGTTTGCATTTATCTACTGATAATTTGTTTTTAGCTGCACATTTCATTTTTGTGAACTGTATGATCACATGTTTTGAACCCTAATATTTTCGTGTATGTTTGGTTTATTTTGTTTTTGTGGGCACTAATTCTTCGTATGAACCTGCTAACTTAAGTGAACTTTCCTTTTTTGTATCATAGCATCTATGAACTTTAGTTAAATGTGGTGTGAACGTTGAATTAATTATTTTTGTTTTCTGTACTTTTTAGCACATCATTATTGGAACCTCCAAACTTAAGTGAACTTTCCTTTTTTTGTATCATAGCATGTGTGAACTTTAGTTAAATGTGGTGTGAACCTTGATTAAATCTTTCTGTTTTCTGTACTTTTAGCACATCATTATTGGAATTTTGTTTTCTAGTTTTTTGTGTTCATTTTTTGTGAACTTTTTTTAATTGTTTTGTGAACCTTGACATCATTCTTTTTGTTTTACTTTGGATGTCACGAAAAAGAAGAGGGGTAGACCTGCAAAACCCGGGAAGAAGGGTTCAAGTAAAGTTAGTAAAAAGGCAAAACTAAGTAAGGATGGTAATGAAGATGATGACCGTTTCTTTCAGCAGACTGTCCGCTCTTCGCTTGGTGAAGTTATTGAGGCAGCGAAGTGTCTCAAGGACTCTCACAGATTAAAGGTTATCCAAGCAGGTTTTGGCTATGTGTTTGATTGGGTTTTGGATGGCAATATTAGCCGGGCCATCACGTGTGTCCTTCTTATCCGAATTGATACGAAGACAATGAAGTTAGAATGTGGTCCTGGCAGGGTTCTTCATGTCACCAAAGATTCAATTCATCACATTTTTGGGTTCCCAAATAAAGGTGAATCTGTTCCTAGGCCATCAGATACCGGCCATGATGCTGCGTTGGCGAAGCTTAAGGCAGAACTTGGCTTCGCCAGTAAATCTAGCATTGATACCAAGCATCTCCGTGATTTGTTGAAGAAGCTAGTTGAGGATGAAAGCATATTTGACCAAGCTGTCAAGGTTTTCTTTGCTATATTGTATACCAAGCTTATCTGCCCTAGGAATGCAACACAGATCAGTAGAGAGGCTGCAATGCTTGTTGACATGGATTATGATAAGATGTCTAGAGGTGATTTTTGTCAGCTTGTTGTCGATGAACTGAAGCATGCAGCAGAGAAGTTCCAGCTCGAAGCTGCATCGCCTAGTGGCCCTGAAGGCTGTGGTGTTGCTCTTGTACTCCAGTATCTGGATACTATTCAAGGAAGCACTCTGTTATGCATCGCTTGACTCCTCATGCCAATAACTTGCGCCAGGCACCTATGAGGAAAATCTACTATGAAGATTGCATGGTTAATGGTAAAATGGATTTCACGAAGTATGTTATTGGGAAGTTGCCGGTGAGTGAAATGTGTTTCTTCGTGGCCACTTTGTTGTACTTATTTTGTTGTTTAACTGTTGAACTATATTCATACTATATAGTTAACGTGTCTATTTTTTCCTTCAATTGTTCTAACTGAAAGCTCTTATTATGTTTGACTTTGTTTCTTAGAGCTATCTTTTTGGCTGATGGGTTTTTCATCAGTTAATTGTTTTATTTTTTCACAATAAGAGTGAACTTTATTCATCTTGTATAATGAACTCTATTTAAAAAATGCTAAGTTATGTTCTTTTACATTTTTGCCTTCTTTTTTACATTGAACAATACTCAGATAAATTCATGTTTTTCATTAGTTAATTGTTTTATGTCTCCACAATAAGAGTGAACTTTATTCATCCGGTATAATGAACTCTATTTAAAAAAATGCTAAGTTATGTTCTTTTTACATTTTTGCTTTCTTTTATACATTGAACTTATTTTATACCATTTTGTTGGTTTTTCAGGAGTGAACTGTATTCTTGTTGTATAGTGAATGTCTTTTTATTCCTTAATCTATTCTTACTGCATGTGTTTTTAGACTTTTATTCTCACTGAACTTGATGTTTTCCACTTAGTGAACTTTTTTGCTTGTTAATTTTTGTGTCATCTAGTGGAAAGCGCGCAATGACATTATGTACAATTATGGAATGCCTGCCGAGAAACTCTCCGTTGACCCTAATGTGCCGAGCAAAGCAGCTGGTCCTGATTTTCTTGAGAGGTCTCATCCTTTGTTGGTCACCCAGCGAGAGGCTCGCAAACACGCTGATATGCCTGGACCGAGTGTTGTTCCATCAAGACATCTACTGCTTCAACATTCAGAGAGATTGATAGGCTTTTATATAAAGTAGAAGAACTTTCGCGGTTGGTCCCAAGCATTGATTCTCTTTTTCCTGATGTGCCTGCTTTCATTAGCGATGCGGCGAAGAAAGTGGATGGGTATGATGCTAGTATTCTTGACAGTTTGATGACTGATGTATCTTGTCTGCGGCAAAGTTATGGTGATTTTGGAAGGAAACAAGATGCCATATTTGGAGTGAATGAAAAAGCATCCAGGAAGGAGCAAGGTGCTGGTGGGTCATCTGGTGCATGCATGGATAATGAATATTTGTTTATCCAAACAATTTTAGGGCAAAGAGAATCAGATGCTGAGGTAACGGTTCCCATCTATCAAAAGCTTCTTCTGATTTTTTGGCACATATGAACTGTAGTCTGCCCTGCATGTGAACTTCAATATTTTTTAATGCTTTTTATTTTTTTGATTTTTCTCTGTCTACAGGAAGAAGCTAAACAAGTCGAGGAAGCAGCCATGCATGAAAAAGAAGTAGAAGATGAAGGTTCTGATCATGGTGAAGTTGTAGACCAGTTCCTGTTCCGTAAGCATGCGACTACTCCTGTGACGCCGCCTCATGATTCTAGTGATGGAGAGGGTGATGAATTTGTTAAGAACGATGATTTCATCCCAAGTTAAGAGTATGGAGAGCAGAGGGTTCCTGAAGTTGGTAGTGTGGCAGGTGGGTGTGACGACGTTGTGGATAAATCCGCGTTCGCGCCTACTGAGCAAGCTGCTAGTGAAGATGGTACTTCCAAGATATTATCTCTGGTGGGTATTGTTGAAGACATTGTTGGGGGCAAGTCTAAAGTCCCCACTGCGCCGGTTATAGCTGTTCAGTCATGTGTTGCAGATGGAGCAGCTGTTCTTTCTACGAACCAGGGTGTTCCAGAATTGGATAAGAAGACTCAAAGTGTTGATGTTTGTGCTGGTGATGTCCGTGTAGTTAGTGCTACAGTTAGATATGAGGTTCCTGCTTGCAATGCCCCTGTGAATTCTGGGCTTGCTGTGGATGAACCGGTGGAGGAAGGAGATCCTGCTGCACAATCTCGTGACATTGGCTCGGAAGACAAAGACAATGATTCTTCAATC
Source organism: Avena insularis (assembly GCA_023614405.1). Lineage (NCBI taxonomy): Eukaryota > Viridiplantae > Streptophyta > Magnoliopsida > Poales > Poaceae > Avena > Avena insularis. The sequence goes on from CM042687.1 coordinate 23,761,647, forward strand.
CCTGGGAGTGAACCTAACATCTTTGATTCTACCTTTTCAAGTACCCCCTCCTCTATTTGACACTGCCGGTCTTTCAAGTGCGTCCACGGATAACATAGGCAAGGATCTTTGAATAAGAAACCTCATCCACTCCACTGCTCTACCTCCCCACCTCCATCATCTGTTTGTTTTGTTCCTACAAGTTCTCCATGCCCATTTTGCTTTATATATGATATATGTTGTTTATAACTATCATGTATGCGTATTTTTGTGTGTTTTATGGATGGGGGGCAGGGTGTTGAGGTGTTTTGGTCTGGTTTTGTGGGGTGACTGGTGTAATGAGACAAATGTAAGACCTGAACAATTTATGTAATGGATTATCTTTTACCTTTCCCACATGTGTAAATGCGTGTTGTGATTTTGTGTGGTGTGTTGGCGGGGGACTGGGTCCTCACAATTGATTTTTGCCAGGCAGATACAAATTGTACCCTTTTCCTATCTCTATGATCTTTTCTCCTTAAGTGAACTCTATATAGAGGTTGATGTCAACTGGCTTTTCTGTTTTCAGCATCTGGGTCTTTGTCGACACCTAATATATCGCAGCTTCCCGCTTTTAAAAGAATCAAGGAGGTGTATGATACTGTATTGAAACTGGGATCTCATCCTAGTAAGAAGTATGGATTTTTATTATTGTTGCATTGCTCTTATCATTTGTTTTGTTATGTTATCTTTGTGTGCAATGTCTAATACATATCAAATATGTTATCTTTTTGTAAGAATGATGTACTTTTCATTAACGACGAGGCTCTATGAACAATTGGAAATGTTGCAGAAGCATTTAAGCCTACTGGCATGCTATGTTCTTATGTTGTCCCAGTTGCAACATACTTGCTTCGCCAAAAGTTCAAGAATTCTGGGAAATTTGTTGTACCATACATTTGCTGTGTATGATGTTTTTGTCTGATCTTTTTATGCTTTCATATGTGAAATTTTTGTTTCATTTGTTTTATTTTACTCGAAAACACCTTCTTATTATTAAAAATGTATTCCCTTTATTCAATCCAGAGGCATATTTTTGAAAGGAATCTGAACAGTGGCCCCTTGAGGAGATTATTTAGTCTTGATGCTGAGGAGCGCTTGGAGACGAAAGAGATGGTAAGCACCGCCTTCTTGGTTTCCTTTTATATTTATGTAGTGAACTTCAATTTTTATATTTTATGGCTTGTTTACCATATGAACTGTCTGATATATTGTTAATCCGTCACTTTCCTTTTTATTTTATTTTTAGATTTGTTTTGCAACCTTCGACCCTCCTGACCCTCCAGGTCCGGGGGGGTTGGACACTATTGTGTAGTCACCATTAACATGAAGCTCGAACGATTCGAGTTGCTTGACTCTCTGCGTGACGAGTTTAGCCCATGTGCTCATCGGGTTTTTAATACTATGGTTCATGGCATAAAGAAGTTATGGAGGCAAGCGAGAAACGAGAAAGGGGAGTCGTTCTCCCCACCATCTATTGATCATTTTGTGCAGTATTTTGTTGAAGTGCCAAAGCAGCTAACCCCTTAATTTTTTTTCTATTACGCACTTTGTTATTCCAGGACCTGTGTTGGTTTGTTGTTTTGTATCTATAGTGAACCAGTTTTGTATTGTTGGTGTGAACCACTTCCATCAAACCTTACTTTTAATACAAATGAATTTTGAATAGCATTTCAAATGAACTTTGGAATAAACACAAGTCAACTAGAGTGAACTTAACTATTGTAGAAATAAACACAAGTCAAAATTATTTTTCTATTTTTACCTACTAAACCTTATTTCTAAACAGATTTATATGAACTGCAACTTTAGAGCAGGCAGGACATAAGCAATGTGAACCACAACTTTTTATTCAGTGAACCTCATCTTTTTAGGGGATATTCCAAGCACACTATTATTCTTTACATAATTTACCACAAGTATGGTAATTGTTCCGTTTGCTGTAACTTCTATTTATCCAAGGGGCTTTTTTTTTCTTGCATGTCTTTATACTGAAGTGAACCTGTATGCATATCAATGTAGACTTTATTTTTCTTAATTTGTTCTTTTAGCTGTAACTTAAGATTTTAATAGTGAACTTGCTTTTTTGTGTGTGTTTTGACAGGAATGATTGTGGTTTCTTCATGATTCAGTATATTCTAACTTGGGATGGTGTAAGTTTGGTTATATTCAAGCAAGGAGACATATTAATGATAAGGATGACACTGCTTTATAGCTGGCTCACTTTAGGTCATTTCCAAATTGACCTAAAAGGTTTATTAGGTGTTGATGCAGGTATTTTTCTTCTATGATTTGACCAAGTGAACTTCACCTTTTAATTTAAAGTTCATATTTTCAAGATAAGTTTTATATCAGTCTAACATGTTTTTGCTCTCTCATTTTTACACACTTGTTTGTTATTTTTCAGTGACACCTCTTTACATGGAGGAGGATGACTTTGCTCTTTTTGACCTTGAAATTGTCACACCTGATGTTCGCATGATCTCTAAAGACACTTTTCTGAATGAAGTTAGCAAGGCGAAGAAGACTTCTCCGAAGCTTCATACTGCTACAAAACGAACTACCAGGAACACCGGTGCTGGACAGGACAAGGGGAAGAAGAATGTTGTTGATGTCGAAGGTGGAGATGACGATGATTTTGTTGATCCTGCGCAATGGACTATCAAAAGCAAGGTTGTTTCCAAAGTTGCTGAAACATGTCCTAGTGGCAGTAGTGATGATTTTGTATCGCAGACTCCCACTGATGCTTCCATTGTTATATCAACTAAGAGGGCTACCAAAGTGCCCGTGTGATTGAGGGAACCCTTGGAGAAGTTTATTCCTTTTGAACCGTCATACTTAGTCAAGGCAAAGGAGATCAAAAAGCTTATCTTGAGCCCTGAGTATTTGCAAAAATATGTGAAGTGAGTTATATATTTCCTCTTTCTCGGTCTATTGTGATATTTCCTTTTTATTGCCATGCTTCTCTCACTTTTTCTTGAATATTAGAACTCCCCTACTCATAATCACAAGCCCGGATGGTATCCCCTTTGATGTTATGGGAGAGGATATGTTCAAGGTATTTGGAAGGTGCGAAATGATCTGTGCAGAAATTATGGGAAATGTCTTATCATTCTGGAAGGATGACCCTATCATGAAAAAAATGTTTGCATCAGGGAAACGTGTCATGCTCGGTCCATTTTTCATCCCGGTATAACCTTCTTTTTTAAACTCTATTAGATTTTCCATGTGAACTGGAACCATATAGACATTATGGACTATCAACTATTTGTCACGTGAACTTCAAGTTGTGAACACATTACTGTAAACTGTAATCTCATGGTATCCCAATAATACAAGTTAAAACATATGTGAACTTCAATTGTTTTGTCATGTGAGCTTCAGAGTGATATCCATGTGAACTGGAATTTCAACATACTGTTCTTAAACAACTGAACTTTTATGCATGTGATCTTCAAACTTTTTTCTTTCAACACACTGATGTGAACTGGAACTAATTCATGGATTGTAACATAGCTTTTCCTTTTTATATTTAATTTGTGATTTATAGGTTTTATAGTCTATGTTATCTTTTTGTAATGTGAACTGTTAAGTTGTGAATACGCTACTGTGTAGTGTCATCTCAGAGTACCGCAATAATGGAAGTTAAAATTCTATGTGAACTTGAATTCATTTTGCCATGTGAGCTACAGAGAGATATCCATGTGAACTATAATTTTAACATACTGTTTTTTCAACAACTGAACTTTGTTATGCATGTGATCTCCAATCTTTTTTTATTCAACACACCGATGTGAACTGGAACTAATTCATAGACCGGAACATAGCTTTTCCTTTTTATATTTTATTTGTGATTTATAGGTTTTATAGTCTATGCTATCTTTTTTTTAAAATTTTCTGCCTTTTGTTATGCGGTATGTTCTGGGTATTGCTCCATTTGAGTCACCAGAGGATAAAGGGAACCCAAAGCCGTTACGGGAGTTCAATGTAGAAGTGGCCGCCAAAATGTTTCATGCGTATGTGAGGCCATAAAAAAATTTGCTCACATCCAACCTGTCGAGTGAAATCTTCTGCTACCATTAAATGAACCTCATGAGTATCTTACTTTTTCGTAGTAAATGACATTCTTTTTACTTATGCTTTTTTATTTTCATGCAGGTTTTAATTCCTCACTTCCATAAGAATCATTATACGTTATATGCCATGAATAGATACACCGGATCCCTGGATATTTTTGATACAATTAGATATTCAAAGTGTGGTAAAGACAAAACTCGGTCTGGACACCATTATGACCGTGTTGAAATAGTACGTTACCTTTATTTTTTTTAGTACGGCTTCTTTAATGCTTTAGTCTGGTGTTTTCATTGTGTATCTTTTTCTTAAATCCATGCAAAATATATGATAAGAATGGTTCTCCTGATGAAGACGGTCTATGGCATTGTTTAATTCAACAAGCACAACAAGTTCCCATGGGAGCTCAAAGCAGAGAAGTGCAACTTCTTCAAAACAACTGAATAGGGAGCAAACGAGTGTGGATTTTATGTTCTGAAGATCGCCCGAACATCTGATGGCGATAGGTTGATTGATAAGATTAACAACAAAGATGTTAGTATTTTTTATTTACCCCTCTCATGTCTTCTACCTATTGTATTTAGTTCAAGCTTCTCAGTCTGAAACTAATGTTTTCCACTTTGTCCTTTTGTTCTTTCGTATCAGCGTCGTGTGGAGGACTGTAAGGCTGAGCACATATACCAGCTATTGTTTCATCCCAAGAATGAAATACAGGAGTCTGAGTGGCTAGCTGAACTTAGAGATCTCCTTTTGTTGCTTGGATTGGCATCATCTCAGGAGTAGGTGTGGAAAAGTGTCGGTTCGAGTATTGTAGTTTGTGGAACCGATGTATTAGTTGTTATTCTTTATCAGGTATATTGCAATTGGAGCATTTTGTGCTGATTGATTGTATTTGTTTTTGCATTTTCAGTTTCACATTTGGAAACAATCATGTTTTACACTGTATGGATATGAACCTTTTGTCCTGCTTGTTATATGAACTGCTTTTATTTTTATGCTTTTGGTTTATGTGGTGGTATTTTTTAAGCTGAAAACAGTTTGAAAGCTGAAATCTTGAACACATTGTTCTTTTTGCGTTTTTCCTTTTTTCGATGTGAATTCATGTTCCAGTTTGGTATGAACTTGTGTTCCAATTTAATGTGAACCTTGGATTTAAATCAAACATGTGGAAAATGTATGAATGGGAGATTATAGAGGTTTTTTTGTTCTGTTTTTGGCATATTCATTTTGATGTGAACTTGTTCTTTTCAGTGTATTGAGAACCACTTTTTTACTACAAAAAAGTTATCTGAACTATAGTTTATTTGTCTTGTGAACTTCTAAACTATTGTAAAAGTAGTTTCATGTTGCTAGAAATTTTTAAAATCTTCCAAGTAAAATTCATTTGTACCATATTTTTGTATCTTTTGCACCCACAAACATATGTGAACTATAATTTGTATTAATGGAACCTTCTAAATCATTTTGATTTTTCCATTTGGTTTTATGTTTTAGCACAGATTTTTTTTTGCTCCTGTCACATGTGAACTTCATTTGTGTACAGTGTGAATTTGATGTATATAAAAACAGTGTACTATCATTCTTTCACTCTTCGTTAAATTGGATTGGTTTTCTCCACTTTTTTATCACTGTACACAATCTTAATGGTCATACACAATCTTAATGCTGAATAGATAAATTGCAACAGAATCTTAATGGTCTTAATAGATAACACAACATAAATCTGTTAAGTCTTACATAATATGTAGGATAACATAGAATTTCATAGCTAACAAGAGTACGATAACTTGGAGTCATGCAAGTATAGCTATAAGCATAGCTATCACTGATTACACATTAAGGCGTATGATGAAGCATCCTTTTGTGGGGCCTCCATTGTAGAACGCGAACATGCACACATCTCCTTCCTTGAGTTTTGCTCCAAGAACAACCTCGGTCCAGCCTTGTGTTAATGATGCTTTTTCAACGTCATCAACTTGCATCCTTGCAGACGCTCCAGTCCACGCGACGCTGGTAGGAGAAGTTATTGGAATGGATTCCACAGGTCCAAGGAAAGTGTTCATATAAAACCTTGAATATGAAAACCCGAAACTCTGCATAAGTTGGAAAGAAGCATTTTTCAGTAATAGTAATGGTTTGTTCAGAAGATAAATATACACTGTTAAACATATAGAAACAGTACAATTTTGTGTTCTTACCATTTCCCCTATAGTAGGGTGGACATTCTTGTTCTCCATCTTGCAGACATAGTAAGGAATGGGTGGGTTGAAACTGCTACATTGTTCTTTCAGATGCCCGAGACTCACTGCATTCATGTGAATCTTGTTGCCTGATGACCCACAAGTATAGGAGATCACAACAGTCTTCGCGGGTAGTATTACCCAATTTATTGATTCAACACAAGGGAGATAAAAAATACTTGCAAGCCTTAACAATTGAGTTGTTAGTTTAGCTGCACCTGGAAATAGTTCTTGCTCACAGAAGTTTATCAGTAGCAACAGTTTGTAGTAGCAACAACAAAGAAACAGCAACAGTGAAACACTAGCAATAGTAATAAGATACTTGATAGAGGGATTCGTCACGGTAGGCATAGGTATGGATGGACGGGTGTTGCATGGACGAGTCTAAACATGTAACTTCAAGATCTAGGGCATTGGATATAAATAATAACAAGCATCCAAGTACTAAACAATCCTAGGCATGTGCTCCAAATATAGTCATACGTGCTCGCAATGAGAACTTGCACAACATCTTCTGTCCAGCCAGCCCGTGGCAGCGGGGCCTCTAGGGAACTACTGGCAATTAAGGTGCTCATTTTAATAGAGCACCGGAGCAAAGCATTAACACTCCGTGAACACATGTCATCCTCACACAACAGCCATCCCCTCCGGTTGTCCCAATTATTGTCACTTTGGGGCCTTTGGATCCGGACAATGATATGTGTACACAACTTGCAGATAAGATCACAAACAATACTATCATGATGATTCAATAATAAGTTCAGATCTGAGATCATGGCACTCGGGCCCTAGTGACAAGCATTAAGCATAACAAGTTGCAACAAAGTCAAATAGCACTAATAGAGATACTAGGCACTATGCCCTAACAGATCTTATTCGATTACATGATAGAACTCATCCAATCCCTACCATCCCCAAGTCTACAGCGGGGGATTACTCACTCATGGATGAGGGAAACATCGGTGGTTGATGGAGATGCGTTGGTGATGATGATAGCGATGATCCTCTCAAAATTTCCCGTCCCGGCAGGGTGCCAGAATGGAGTTTGGATCGATTCTTGGTTTCTAGTGGCGGCGGCGGAGCGGAACTCTTTCTAGAAAACTATCGAACCCCCTGAGTTTTTAGGTCAGAAGGCAACTTATAGCGAGAGGGATGAGGAGGCTGCCTAGGTGGCCACACCCTTGAGCTGGGTCGTGGGCCCGCCTGGGTGGGTCTAGGCCCCCAGGCCTCCTCTCTGTCTCCCCTTCTGGCTCCATGGATTTTCTGGTGAAAAATAGTTTTTGGCATATTTTCCGGGATTTTTCCTGATAGTTCATTTTCTGCACAAAAACAAGACACCAAGGTTAATCTGCTGAAAACAGCGTCAGTCCGTGTTAGTTGTATCCCTATCACACAAGTTTAAGGAGAAACAATATCAAAGTGTTCGAGAAAGTAGATACGTTTTGGATTTATCAACTCCCCCAAGCTTAGCTTATTGCTTGTCCTCAAGCAATTCAGTTGAAAACTGAGCGCGATAAAAGAACTTTCACGAACACTTTGCTTCATATGATGTATATATATTCTCAGCACAGGAGTAGATGCTTAGACAATTCATAATAAAGAGTATGCAACTAAGTCTACTCAATAGTCATTGCAAGCTATGAAGAGAAACCAACTCAATAATAATAAGTAGCATGGAATATAAACATAAGCAACATTGCAATGCTCATAGTAAGGTATGATAGATTGGTATCTCGTTTGCCTTTGTTTGAAGAGAACAATATAAATGCCAAGGCACCTCTGAAGTTCACATGAAGAATAGAAGTAAAGATATCAGAGATACAAGCATCAAAGTCATGACATAATTAACCAAGTTTTGGAACAAACACAAGAATGACAACTATGCTCTCAAGAAGGTGCTCATAGAATAAGTGGTGACTCAACAAGGTTGTGTAAATGGTTTTGAAAGGTTTGAAAGGCTTCCCAATGCTGAAAGTAAGGTACTCATTAGCTTTGAGATCTCATTGCCCCTATCATAGGCATCTTCATGTGGTTAAGGTGAAAGTGAGGTCCACTCTGAATCATATGCTTGATAGACCATAGATTGGAAATCCCAAGTCCCTTGAGTACGAGGGTCGCTCCGCATGCTACTCAACTTTGGTCACCGGAAAGTTCTTGTCATTGTAAATACATGCATATAATCGAGAACCGCCAACGGGGTACCCCTTGCACATGGTACAAAAGCTTTCCCATAACCAAAATGACAAGGCAAGCAGACAATGAGCATCTCAGCAATCTTTTTATTTACCATATGCATAGATTTTTATTGAGGACGCTTCATAGATGCTCATTATGGTGTTGCTGCAAGTTTCCACCATGATTAAGCATGGCTTAGGCTAGCGGCCCAGGCGTTTCTCTAACACAATTTATAAACTCCATGAACTCACAACCTCCCCTTTTATTTCACATTGTCGACATCTGTAAACAAAAGAGCAAGGAATCAATGGATGAGATATCCAAAAAGTGTTGAAAGCATTCCCCGTGGCAGCACGGTTCTGCTGACTCCCAGTATATAATTAGCAGGCATATAACTTTCATGGACTAGTCACAATGGTTCAGGATTATTAAGCGCAAGGAATAAAGTGTGCCATCAAGTTTGTGAGAGCTTTACTAACTAACTTTCTCAAAACAGACAAACATTTTATTTTGGAAGAAAACATGGCATATAGAATATGCACTAAAATAGCAAACGATGCTAATAGGTAGGTATGGTGGACACAGTTGGCAATATTGGTTTTGGGGAGTTGGAAGCACAGGTAGATCACATACTCAGTGCAAGTGAAGGCTAGCAAATAGAGACGGAGCGACAAACGAGAGAGCAATAACTGTCATAATCATGCGTGCAACAAAATAGGACTAACTATGGCATGAAAGTGATACAAGACTCTGAGGCAAAATAGTTCATCGAGGCTTACTGACTATTGATTAGTCATATGCATGCATGAGCATGTGCCAAGTTGATTCACATGAACAGTCAGAGGAGGATACCACAATGTCATACCAAAGTATGAATAAAACAATGCAAGGAAACATTCATATGACATGCTACAAACTATTAGCAAGATGGAGCTAATCATAGACAAGCAAGAACTACTAAGCATCCATAATGACATACACCTTACACAAACAGGCTAAGCATGCTCACAATGCAGAGTATATGTACAAAAATGAAACAAATAGAGTTCGTTACCAGCCTCTTACCACACCTCGAGTTGTCTTAATCTTCAATATTGCCCTTCACTTGTGTGACTTGAATAATTAACATGAAACCAAAATCCAGTGAGGACGGCTGAACCCTGCAAAGAACTCACATAACCAAAGAAGAACAACAAATATTTTTGGTGTTTTCGATTTTTTTAGAAACAAGCAAACAAAGAAAAACCAAACAAAAACAAAGCAAATCAAACAAAGAAAAATATTTTTGGATTTTTCTTTTGAGGCAAACCAAAGCAAAGAAACAAACCAAGAGAAACAACGAAAATATTTTTGCTATTTTTGGGTTTTAGAAAGAGGCAACAAAAACCAAAAAGAAAGAGAAAACAATGGATATACAAAGAACCGGCCGAACATGATATATATATGATTGTGATGTCAGTATACCTCCCCCCAAGCTTAGGATTTTGGCCAAAGTGGGGCTCAATCCCATGGTGCCCAAGTAGATGCACCTCCGTAGTATGTCGAGGAAGCTCCCACGTCCTGGTACGAGCTCGAGGACTCCCCTGTGTAATGTATCGCTGGGTCATATGAGGGCTCTTCCTCCTGATAGCGCCCATGGAAGTTTAGAGAGCACAACTCGTCATCCATCCCCGCCTTCGAGCGTGACCAAGGTCCCTGATAAATACTGAGCAAAGTGGTTTGGGGTAGAGGGATCTCTATCTCTTCCCCATCAATAAACAACATTCTATAAACCAAGTTATCAAGAGTAGAGCTAGTGGTGACAAAGTGGTGCGCCTTCATGGAAGCAATATCAAGCCTCTGTGGGTCCAAAACTGTATCATGTGGATCAACAGCAATGTCCAAGGTAGCAGCAATACGAGTAGCAATAATTCCCCCATAAATGGGTCCCTTAGCAGCTAAACGACGAGCAATGAGAGAACCAAGATTATACTTGTCCTCATTGTTGAGTGTAGCAGCTAAGAAGGCCAATTAATAGTTGGAAATATAACTAGTGTTCTCCCTACCAAGAACACTGGTGGCAAGATAGTAGGCAAAATACCCGATGGCTGGGAGTTGAATGTTCTTTATCTTTCCTCAATGAGCTCTACAGTCATCATCATTGGTTATTCCTCGGTAAAGCTCTAACAAATCAGCAGGTAGAGCTTGAATCTTCTTTGATGACCCAGTTTTACCAAGTCCAAGGGCCTTGCAAAATTTCTTCAAAGTCATAGAATGAGCCCTGCCATAAATTTTGAAAGACACAGAAGGCTTGAACATACTATTAGTAAAGGAGAAACTCTCCAAAAATGTTTTAGTAAGCAAAGCATATTGTGCACTCTCATCTTGCATGTAACTTGTTAGTCCAGCCCTCTACACCAAAGTCATGAAATCATTAAGAATCCCAGCATCTCGCAAGAAAGTTTGGCAAGGAGAGGTGGAGGGGTGCGCGTCCCCTTCATCTCCCTCGTCACCAAATCGCGGAGTGATGAGATCCTCATTGTATGAGGGTCTATAACTGGTGGATGCCCTTGGAAGCCTTGCCCTTCTAGGTGCATCACTCTCAAATATGTCACCAAAGGTATGGTGGTCCATGACTTCCCTATTCTGAAATTTTTAAAAAACCATCAAACCAAGTGATTTCTAAGTTGATAAATGATGAGAAACTACTATAGGAACTTGCTAGAGGACTACACATGCATCAAAACAAAGTTTCTAAGCAAAGAACAAGCATGCAAGCTCAAACAACCTGTCACCTATAGCAGCAAAATACTCAAGATACAATCTACAATCACAAATCTAATTGGACAAGTGCAGGAGGCACATATCAAGGAGAAATCCCTCCAAAAATTGGCACTTGAGATGGGCTAAACAAGGAGATCGAAAATCGCGAGTAAGAACAGCAAGAACTCGAGCTTGAGCAAGTTTTCCCGTGTTTTTTGGGAGAGAGAAAGAAGGTGGCTTTGAGGAGGCAGCCTGGAGGGGCCCATGTGGGCCAGACCCCCTAGGCACCACCCCCTGGTAGGCCGCGCCTACCATGGGTGTGGTGGCCTGGGGTGGCCCCCTGGGTCACCTTAGGTGCCTCTCTACCCCTTTTTCCGAGGAAAAATTTATTTTGAATTTTCTGGGATTTTTCGGGAAACTTTATTTTTGGACAATTTTCAGGGTATGAAAATAGATTTTCTCGCAGAAACAGTTTTTTCAGAAGAAGCAAAAGAAAACCAAAAGCCAAACTATAGGAGCTCTAAGAAACTCAAACAAGCAAACACCTAGCAAAACTAAAGCTAAAGCAAAGACTAGGAAGGAGAAAGGAAAAAGAAAGCAAGTATAACCATAGTGGAAACATTATTTTGTTCATCAAAATCCTTTTGTTAACAAGGTTGATCAAGTCTTGTTACCAAAACAATCTTATATGAAGCAAAACTTTGCATTTCACAAAGTGATTATGTTACCTCATACTTGATAGCAATGGTCCCAATCATAATAGTTTCAAATTTTTCTTGGGGAATGGGACAATATATTTCTCCAACCTTGATGCTTTCAACATTTTCAATGGAATTCAGGCAATAGCTCTTAACAACCTTCTTGGGGAAATAGATAGTGAGCTCTTTGTCATTAATATTGAATGTTACTTTTCCTTGATTGCAATTGATGACAACACCTGTAGTATTAAGAAAAGGTCTCCCAAGAATAATAGACATGTTATCATCTTCAGGCATTTCAAGCACAACAAAATCAGTTAAGACCATGCAATTATGAGCAACTTGAACATGAACATCCTCACATATACCAACAGGAATAGTAGTTGACTTATCAGCCATTTGCAAAGAAATATCAGTTGGTATCAACTTTTCTAGCTGGAGTCTCTTATAGAGAGAAAAAGGCATAACACTAACTCCAGCTCCCAAATCACATAAAGCGGTTCTAACATAATTATTCTTAATGGAGCAAGGAATAGTTGGTATACCTAGATCACCAAGTTTCTTTGGAACCTTACCATTGAAGGAGTAATTAGCAAGTAGAGTAGAAATCTCCTCGTTAGGAATCTTCCTTTTATTAGAGACAATATCCTTCATATACTTTGAATAAGGAGGCAACTTAATATCATCAGTCAAAAGAATTTGCAAGAATAAAGGCTTCATCTACTCACAAAACTTTTTGTACTGTTCTTCCTCCTCTGACTTGTGTTTTTTGCCTGGAAAAGGCATAGGTTTCTGCACCTAAGGTCCTCTCTCTATTTACCATGTTTATTAGCAATAAAATCCTCCTTTGTGTACCTAGTGTTCTTAGTGTGCTTCTCAGGTTCTTCCTCAACTTCCTCCTTATCAGGAGACTCATTCTTATCATTACCACTCTCAGTTTCAGCATCAGAGACAGATATACTATTAGGATCTATAGCAGGTTCAAGTGGTTCCTCAACTACTTTATGTTTCTTTTTCTTCCTATTATGAGGACTACCACTATCTTCACTTTGTTGGGAATCCTGCTCTATTCTTTTAGGGTGTCCTTCAGGATATAAAGGATCTTGAGTAGCTATACCACTCCTAGTTCTGATTCCATAAGCATGTTTATCTCCTGAAGCATTAACTAGCATATCCTTTTGTACCTTAGCAAGTTGATCAAGTTGGGTTTGAACCATTTGAAAGTGTTTACAAAGCATTTTAATTTAATTATAAGTTCTTTCCACAATATCTTTCAACTCATGGATAGCTCTAGAGTTTTCCAATAAATGATTCTGAACCTATTTATTAAATGACCTTGTTTAACAATAAAAATGTCAAGTTCCTCTAAGCATTGATTAGGAGGCTTACCATAGGGAATATCACCTTCATCAAAGTGTTGGAGAGAGTGTACCTCAATAGTAGATGACCGGGGAATTGGCTTACATAATTCTTCTATAGGAGGTAGATTCTTCACATCTTCAGCTCTAATACCTTTCTCCTTTAGACACTTATTATCTTCCTTTATCACTTCATCATTTAATGCAATAACTCCCCTCTTCTTTATTGTTGGTGCTGGAATTGGTTCAGGAACAACTGGTTCAGGAGTAATAGGCTCAGGTGCATTCAGCTCAGTTGAAGTCCAATCATCATAATTCTTTCTTATTTTAGCCATTAATTCTTCAGCATCTGTAGGAGTCCTTTTCCTGAAAACACAATCAGCAAAGCTATCTAGGTAGGTCCTAGAATCATTAGTTAGTCCATTATAATAAATATCAAGAAGTTCATTCTTAGGTAATGGACATCCAGGATGTGCATGAATCAAGGCACAGAAACTTGTCCATGACTCAGGCAATTTCTCTTCTTCTCCCTGTTTAAAATCAAAAAGTCTCTGCAAAGCAGCATGTCTAGCACTGGGAGGAAAATATTTCTAGAAGAAAGAAGCAATCAAGCAATCAGGGCTATCAATGGAACCAGGAGGTAATCTATTAAACCAATCCCTAGCTTCTCCTTTTAGTGAAAAAGGGAAGATCTTAGTAACAAAGTACTTGCGCATCTTAAAATCATTAGAGAACAAAGCACTCATAGTAGAAAGCTCATTCATATGAGCCACAACACTCTCATTTTCAGTCCCACAAAAAGGTTCTTTCTCAACAATATCTAAATAAGATAAATCAAGAGAGAAATCATAATCTTCAACTTTAATATCTATGGGAGAGGTGGAAAACTTAGGATCAGAGGAAATCTTAGGCATTATAGTACGTCTAGCAAGGAGACTCTTAATAGCACTAGTACCATGTGTGTTTCGGCACTCTTCAACAAAATCATTAGTGAACTCAATGTAACCATCATTAATATCATAACTCTCACTAGCCTCAGGTAAGCTAACAGGTGTAACAGTGGCTTCACTAGGAGTTTTGGTATTTCCTAGACTAGCCATAGTAGCATCTAGAAAAGGACCTAATGAACCACTTGCATCAAGCACAGTAGAAGTGACATCATGAGCATCAAAAGAAGTTTTAGACTCAGCAATAGTATCAGTGTGTGTAGCATGTGTATGTGGTGGTGGTGTGACAAACTTACTTATAACAGACGGTGAATCAAGAGCAACAGAGGTGTTTAGGACTATACCTCTTCTTGTAGTGGATTGTAAAATAGGGAACTTCCCATCAGGAGACTTCCCCATATGAAAGGAGTAGCAGTGATCAATAATAGATCCAAGTGAACTTACAAATAAAGCTATGCGCCCCGACAACGGCGCTAGAAAATAGCCTTGATGACCCACAAGTATAAGTGACCGCAACAGTCTTCGCGAGTATTATTACCCAATTTATTGATTCAACACAAGGGGAGCCAAAGAATACTTGAAAGCCTTAACAACTGAGTTGTTAGTTCAGCTGCACCTGGAAATAGTTCTTGCTCACAGACGTTTATCGATATAACAGTTGGTAGTAACAATGACAAGTGAAACAGTAGCAATAATGTGATGCGATGTGAGGATTCGAGTGCGGTAGGCATAGGTATGGATGGACGGGCGTTGCATGGACGAGTCTAAACATGTAACTTCAAGATCTAGGGCATTGCATATAAATAATAACAAGCATCCAAGTACTAAACAATCCTAGGCATGTGCTCCAAATATAGTCATACGTGCTCGCAATGAGAACTTGCACAACATCTTCTGTCCAGCCAACCCGTGGCAGCGGGGCTTCTAGGGAACTACTAGCAATTAAGGTGTTCCTTTTAATAGAGCATCAGAGCAAAGCACTAACACTCCGTGAACACATGTGATCCTCACACCACAGCCATCCCCTCCGGTTGTCCCAATTATTGTCACTTTGGGGACTTTGGATCCGGACAATGATATGTGTACACAACTTGCAGATAAGATCACAAACAATACTATCATAATGATTCAATAATAAGTTCAGATCTGAGATCATGGCACTCGAGGCCTAGTGACAAGCATTAAGCATAACAAGTTGCAACAAAGTCAAATAGCACTAATAGAGATACTAGGCACTATGCCCTAACAGATCTTATTCGATTACATGATAGAACTCATCCAATCCCTACCATCCCCAAGCCTACAGCGGGGGATTACTCACTCGTGGATGAGGGAAACATCGGTGGTTGATCGAGATGCGTTGGTGATGACGATGGCTATGATCCTCTCCAAATTCCCCGTCCCGACAGGGTGCCAGAACAGAGTTTATGGATCCGAATCTTGGTTTCTGGTGGCGGCGGCAGAGCGGAACTCTTTCTGGAAAACTATCGAACCCCCCTGAGTTTTTAGGTCAGAAGGCAACTTATGGGTGCGGAGGTAGGCCGAGGAGCTGCCTGGGGTGGCCACACCCCCTCCAGGCGCGGGGTTAGGTGGGCCCGTGCCTGGGGTAGGTCTGGGCCCCCAGGCCTCCTCTTTGTCTCCCCTTCTGGCTCCGTGGATCTTTTGGTAACAAATAGTTGTTGGCATATTTTCCGGGATTTTTCCTGATAGTTCATTTTCTGCACAAAAACAAGACACCAAGGTAATTCTGCTGAAAACAGCGGCAGTCCGTGTTAGTTGTATCCAAATCACACACGTTTAGAGGAGAAACAATAGCAAAGTGTTCGATAAAGTAGATATGTTTTGGACGTATCATTGCCGTACTGAACACGCTTGTCAAACCATTCAACACCTTGAAATGGACCTTGAAGAAGCAAACCAGAATTATTTGTATCAGATGCAATTAATAGGTATTGTTTTGTAATCTGTTAAATGCACAAGACACATTATTTCCTGGTTTGTATTTTTATCTCGCTTAACATAGAGCACATCGTCATCGCTGATGTCGTTGCCGCTAAGGTAGACGAACCTTGAGGTGCCAGCCATCCCCTGGAAAATGTAGTTGCACACAACACATAAGCAATGTGAACTATAACTTTTGTATGTTCAGTGAACTATACTTTTTCTATTAAGTGAACTGCAATTTTACATTTATGTGAACTTTTTGTTTTAACTTCTGATCTTTTTAGTTTATGTGAACTTTAATCACAGTACACACAACACATAAGCAATGTGAACTATAACTTTTGTATGTTCAGTCAACTATATCTTTTCTGTTCAGTGAACTGCAATTTTAGTTCATCAGAACTCTAACTTGTTTATGTACTTTGTGTTAACTGTAATTCTAAAAGCATTTAGAAGCACATAAATAGAAAGGTGTGAACTATAGCCTTTTTATCTAAGCAACTTTGACTTGTTTTCCTCCAACACACCTATAGATTCTGCAACACAGAGCTGTTGTGACCTACTGATTTTTAGTCTATGTGAATTTATATTGTTTGTTAACCACACACAACAACGTGAACTATAATTGTCACAGGTATGAACCAGATTCCCTAACAAAACCACACAAATAATGAGCTAGTTTTCTTCTAATTGGAGGCAGCAGGAAGTTTGTATGCCCTAACAAAAACAAGATCTTCTGAGCTAATGTAAGAAAATTTCGAGTTCTTACTTACCTTTTTTTTGGCTCAGATCTACTTCTCTGGAGCAGATGCAGTGTTGCAGGCTCCTCCCCGCGGATCTTGTGATGAGGGGCGGGGTGTTTGCGAAGGGATTGGTGGTCGGGGGGTGGGGGAGGGTTCTTCCTTGTTCTTGGCCTGCTACACGCGCGGCTAGGGTTTTACTGTTGGCTGGTGGTGGGAGGTGCGGGGGATGGAGGGTGGTTGCGGGGCGCGGATGTGGGGGGGAGGGACGGGGCTATGCGTGCGGGGGTGGGGGTGTGTTAGTTTTGCCAGCTGCCTGTTTTGGACGGGATTGAGGGGGTTGTTCTGGGTTTTTTATTTTATCTTTTCTACTTTGTGAACTATTTGTTCGAATGGATCGAACTCGTTTGTTATCTCTTCGATAGGAGGATAGGTGCTATCCCTTTTTTTAGGTTTTTGTAGGTGTATCTAGTGGATATATAAACGCCCAGATCCCTGTGCGTTTTCTATGACTCACGACCTCCCTGCTCTCCCCCATTCACATCAATGTCAATCGCCCCTTTCACCACCGAACACACCGTTCAGTGCCATGGCACCACCACCATTAATGTGGTGTACACCAACATCGGTTCGTCCATTGATGCTTGTATCGACAAGGCCCAAGCCATCCTAGCTGATGAAAAGGTGAAGATTGTTGGAGTTGATGTCGAATATGGTAAGAAATGCTCTTTTAGGGGGTAGAGGGCTACTGTTCTTCAGTTTTCTGTGGGTGAGGAGTGCTTGGTGTACCATATCTGCCATCAAGCAAAGCCTAGTGAAAAGCTTTGGTCCTTCACCCAAAGTATCAAACACACCTTCGCTGGCCTTGACATCTACAACGACAAAAAAGTGCTTGCCAGGGGTGACAACATGTTGTACATTGTAAATCACAAGGTGAACTTTGAAATTCGTAAACCCGAACTTTGGTATTTTATATTTTTTGTACCTTAGGATTTCTGTATATTTTTTTAACCATGTTTTTCCTCCGAGTAATATATGAGCTTATTTTCATCTTCATGTGAACTTTAGTTTTTCTGAAAAGTGAACCTCTGTTGTCCTACAAGAAATGCTAATATGCTCTTTGTTTTATATTTTTTTGTAGGATATATAGTCAATCTGGAGGGACCCTGACCTAAAAACCAGGAAGGGAACACAAGGCATGAAGGATGTTGCTGCTGCTATCATAGATCCGTACTATGAGAATATGAAGGATGGTTTTGGAATCAAAAGAGCATGACATGTGGGCTAATCCGCTGCCTCTCCCGCAGAAGCACTTGGAATATGCTGCTAGAGATGCGTATGTTGCGTATGAGCTTTACAAGCATTTGGATCGTTATGAGAGGGGTTTTTTCTCTCTCTATAAGAATTTTGGGAAGAAGCGGGCAAGACATTGGTGATCAACAAGACCTGGACTAGCAGCCGCAACGAAACATTTTGTTTTTTACAATTTTTATTCCCATGAACAATTTTTTTATTAATTCTCATGTCGTTGAATAATAGTCAGTTTTTCTAGTCTAGGCTACATGTGAACAGTTTATCAATTTTATCATATTGTAATCACCCCTGCAAGTGCAAGTGTGAACTACGATTTATTAGCATAGTGAACTTCAGATTTTTTATCACTAGTGTCAGTTGTTTTTTGCTCTTATATTTATTTAGTGAGCTGTCATCCAACCCCTGAAAAATATAGTTGCATAAATTATTGTTTTAACCTATAGTCTTTATGAACTTTATTATCTCTTCCTATATTCATTGTGAACTATATCTTTTTCTGGCACCATCATCAAAACTAGTGAACTTTATCTTATAATCCATGTGAACTTTAACGAATGCTTCAAGCGAACTTTGTTTTATTTTTTCTATATTCACTGTAAACTATTTTTTTCCCTGGCAAACAGTTGATTTTTAATTGATAATCTATGTGAACTTTATTTGTACGAGTCAAGGTGTCAGATAAATAAAACATATGAAAAAAGAACATATGCCAATATTTTTTTTGTACTAGTAAACTGAACTTTGTTGCCTTTTTCTATCCACCTATTATTATTCTGACTACATGCAAACTGCATATTTGTTTTGACTACCAATCAGTAAAGGTAACAAATTTTGTATATATCTCTATATGTATGTCTATCATTTCTACTTTAACCTACTACTTCTCCTTGGTATTGGTGTGTCCTTTTGTGATTTTTCAGTCCTGTTGGTAGAGCACGCTGTTTTGTCTTGCAGCTTCGCCTCCTCTTGCATTTTCTCTTTGAGCTTGGATATCTCCTCTTCTTGCTCTCTCTAGAGTCGCCTCCTCTCGCATGTTCTTGAATTGTGCCCCTCTATTTCTCCACAAGTCTTGCAAGCCCGTACCCCCTTTAGTTCCATCTTACCTTTGCCTTTCTTCTATGCCTCAGCCAGTCTTTGCACGAGTATTTTCTCATTATCTGGGCACGTTCTGGCGTTGTGTCCATTTATCAGACCTCAGAGGCCGCAAGCCCGTACTCCATTTTGAACAATATCCTGGACAGTCCATTCTTCCTCATCAGCCTATGCTTCATTAGTTTTGCTGGCTTCTTCCACTTCATGGTCGTCAACTTCTTCAGTTTCAATGTCTTGCTCATCTTCATCCTCGTAGTCTACTTCTTCATCGGTATCCAGTTCTTCGTCATCACCTGAATCCTCCTCATACTCCTTTGCAATAATTTTCTTGATGCATATTTTCACTTTCTTCTTAGAGCCACCATCACCGTACATTTTTGAATGCGCTTCCTAAAGCTTCTTTTCTAGCTGTTTTCTCTTGCATGTCCTTGCGTTGTGGCCATCTATTGTGTTGCACTTGGTGCACAACCTCTGACCTTTTGGTTTTCCTTGTTCGTCGAGTTTTGGTTCTGGACGAGCTGCTTTAGGTGGCTGGGGTGGAGCAGCGCCCTTAGGTTTTTGATGGTGGTTTTTCCTACTACCTTTTTCTTTAGCAACTGGAGGTGCTTGTATATGCGCATACTGGTTGGAACCATCCTCTCCTGCAGTAGCATCTTCTTCATCCGGACATCTCCATTATCCTGAAGTAGCATCTGCTTCATACGGACTTCTCCGCTCTGAACTTTGCACATCTGGGTCCACACTGTCCATACACAAATTCACTTCTCTGAATGCTTCCATGGCTTTGGCAAACATGCCGTCTGAGGAGCAACCTCTGTTCATTGTCCTCATTGCCTCGCTGTAAAGCATTGTTCGCCTATATTCAAGTGATGTCCGATCTGCTGCTGTTGCTCTGTGATCCCTGCGGTTGAACGTTCGGTCTGAAACAGCATCTTTCATGTACCTCCTCAGTATGTATTTCAGTGGAATCTTGTCTAGCCGCAGATGTTCAAACACTGCAATCACATGATGGCAAAACAGGCCTGCAAGGAACATTTTCCTTGTGTTAGTTGTATTCACAAAGTATAATGAAACTATATGCATGTTGACTATATATAGTTTTTCATTAGCTTACCTGTGTGTTTCCATTGAATTCACTCACACTCAAACTTTTCTTCTGATTCGTTCGCCGTGACTCGAAACTCATGTCTTGACCATGCAAATACTCGGCTCTGGTTGTAGTGGTGCACAAGGAATTTGGTTGGATCTTCAGTACTTTTGATTCGAAAGCCCGTGCTCTCATATTGGCGCTCCCAGAACACCGTGTACACAGCCCTAGTGTATTTATGGCGCCTAGTTGACGTGGGAGCTTCTTTCTTTATTCCCCGGCAACGGCGCCAGAAAAGCTTGATGCCACGCTGAGTTGATGTAGGAGCGCTTCGTTGGGAACCCCAAGAGCAAGGTGTGAAGCAGCACAACATCAAGTTTTCCCTCAGTAAGAAACCGAGGTTATCGAACCAGTAGGAGGAAGGAAATGTCACACATGTGTTGCTAGCAACGCGGAGACCTGCACAACACAAACTCAAGACTTTGCCCCAACAAATCAGTGAGGTTGTCAAGCTCATCGGTTTGCTGTAACAAAGGATTAAACGTATGGTGTGGGAGGCAATGGTTTGCAGCAAGTAAACAAGTAACAGTGGAAGGTGTATCAATGGTAAATATTAGACCGGGGTCCATAGTTCACTAGAGGTGCTCTCCTTAGATAAACAACATGGCATGAATGGTAAACAAATAACAGCAGGGCAATTGATAGGAACTGAGCAAGGCATAACAATGCAATTACTAGTCAGAAAGATCCTATGAGATTCGATTGGGCAATACAACAATATAGATAGACCGCCATCCAACTACATCTACGACTAGAAGTCCACCTTCAGGTTATCATCCGAACCCCCTCCAGTATTAAGTCGCAAGCAACAGACAACTACTTTAAGCAAAGTGTGTGAGGTAAACAGTCCACATGTTCCATGAACAAGAGACTGTTGTTTTCTCCCTAGTAGCAACAACACATCTACAACCGAAGAGATTATTGCCACTTCCCTTGGAAACTAGAGGCATGAACTCACTATCGAGCATAAATACCCCCTCTTGGAGTCACTAGCAACTACTTGGCCAAGATAGCTACTAACAACGGAGAGCATGCAAGATCACAAACAACACAGACATGATAGAATCATAAAGATAAAACCATTAATCAAAGCAACATAATAATCTCAATATCCATCGGATCCCCGCAAACACAACATGCATGATTACAAATAGATTAGATCTTGATCATGAACGGAGCTCACAAGATCTATAAATGAAAGCACAAGGAGGAGCTACAACCATCTAGCTACTACATGGACCCATAGTCCAAGGTGGAACTACTCACGCATCATACCGGAGAGAAGGCCTCCGGGATGATATCCCCTCCGGCAGGGTGCCAGGAAGAACTTCAGATCCCCCGATCTAGGGACGACGGTGGCGGCGGCTACAAACGGTTTCGTGGAGATTTGATTGGGTGCTTAGTGTTTCTGCATCAGGGGCTTCTTATAGGCGAAGGGGGAGGCCGAGGAGGCCGCCAGGGGCCCCACACCCTGCCTAGGCGTGGGGCAGGGCCCACCCGCACCTAAGGGGGTCTGGGCGCCTAGCCCGCTTCTCCGTCTCCCCTCTGGACTTGTTGTTCCCCAGGGAAAGTTATTGACTTTGTCTTTTGTCCTGTCCAATTCCGAGAATATTTCTTTACTAACTTTTCTTAAACCAAAAATAGCAGAAAATAGGCAACTGACACTGTGGCAACTTGTTAATAGGTTAGTACCAGAAAACATGTAAAAAGCACCTCAATGTGTAGACAAAGAAAAGCAAAGTAGATACTAAGCAAGCATGGAGCATCAAAAATTATAGATACGTTTCCGATGTATCATGTATTTTTCCCTTGCTTGTTCTTCGAAGCCATAGCACGTCAACGTTTGCTGGACACCCTGCATGGTTTTCATTTTGGCTAAATACTTTAGTACAAGTCTAATAGTTTTTGCTACTCCTAACTTGTCCAGCATATTCTCAAAGTGAACTTTAAATAAGCACGTACCGCTGATGCAACATTCTCGCTGTTCTCCGCTTCATGCCGTGTCTGAATGCAGTTGTTGACTTGTTTTGCAAAAATGTGAAGATCCTATTCCTCTTTGACGAACCCTCTTTTTAGCACGAAGTTCATACTCTCGCTTCTCTATGTTGACGTCATTCGTGCGCAGAAAACCTCCTTCCAATAACCAGAGACCCATGTTTTCCTTTCATTCCACATTTTTCTGAAGATGGTAATATTGTGAAGATTGTACTTGTCCATGAGCGCATTCCATGCTGCCTCGAATTCAATTGGCATCAGTGGGTGGTTCAGAACTGCTGCGGTTGTTCCTTGAGGTCTGGAAACAACTTGTAAATTTTGCCGAGAAGATCTTTGTGCTTGTTCATAATGTGCCACCTGCAATGTTTATGCAGCACTCGCAGGAAAATATACGATAGTGCTTTTGCTATGGATGGACATTGATCTGTATTTCAATAAAATAGAAGTCATGCTTTATAGGAAAAAACCATAACCAAAACAGTTCACATTAGAGAGTTTATATTCTAGCAAACATAGACTGTGGCGAACTTCCAGTAATATTTCAAGGGAACTTTTTTACTTTTGTTTTCTTCAACACACTGATGTGAACTGCAAGATGAAAGTACATTTTTCTAAGCACACATTATAATCCTAGGGGTGAACTTCAACTTTTTCTCATGTGAACTACAACTACACAACTATGGTGAACTTCACTGTTTTTTCAAGTGGACTTTTTTACTTTCTGTCTAGGTAAACACAGTGATGTGAACTGCAAGATGAAAGTACATATTTCCAAGCACACATTATAATCCTAGGGGTGAACTTCAAATTTTTTCTCATGTTAACTACAAACTACACAGCTATGGTGAACTTCACTGTTTTTTCAATTTAACTTTTTTACTTCCTATCTAGGTAATCACAGTGATGTGAACTGCAAGATGAAAGTACATTTTTCCAAGCATAGATTATAAAACCATTTTTTCACTGATGAAATATGGTTACCTGTCAATATGCACATGGGTTCTTTCCCTCCCATACATTTTAGGAATGTGCTAAAAACCCACTTGAACGAGTCTTCTGTTTCGTCACCCATCAACGCTACGGCCAATATGACTGACTGTAGATGGTTATTCACGTCGACAAAGACCACTAGTTGGATGTGGTATATGTTTGATCAGTATGTCGTATCAAATGTGATGCAGTCGCCAAAATCAGCGTATGCAGCTCTGCAGCTAGCGTTGGCCCAGAATATACTCTTAATCATTCCATCTTCATCAACATCATGATCATGGAAGAAATTCTCATTCTCAGCTTTCATTTCTTTGAAGAATTCGAACAACTTCTTCACATCCTGTAAAGCCTCTTTGCGCGAGTGTTCTGCTTTTGTGCAAAATAAATTATTCATATTTGTTAGTACTCCCGCTTCTTTTTGGTTTCAAAAAATGTATTACTTGCTTTTTGTTCTACGACATGGTGGTAGTACTTACATATTCAGTACATCCTTGTTGTGGCATGGTAGGTTGCCGCGTCCACCGTTCAGCCTTGTAAGTAGCCCCATGATGTTAACATGCTTGATATTGCTGAACTGGAGGTCTTTGATGTATTCTTTCAGCGTTGAATCCACTCTTTTGTGTGAATGCATGAAGATATTCATGGATGTACTTAGTAGCATAGGGTGGTTATGGTCAAGACATGTGTCTTTCACTACACAGCTTCCATCCTCTCTCTCTTCCAGTCGCAAAAATGCTTTGCAGCCAACTTTCTGTGTTGGTCTGTCACGCTTGCGGTGAGCATCAGCATCATTTGTTATGTGTTTTCCTTCTCGAGCACACCACAGATACCTCCGGATCTTGTTGTGCTGACTCTTTTTAATGCGAAAGCCTGTGTGCTTTGCGTATGCATTGTAAAAGCCATACGCTTCATCAAATGTCTTGAACTGTTGTCCAATTACCGGTATCAGATGTTCTGGTAGCTCAGGTGCCTGCACAAGTTTTGAACACATTCTTTCAGCAATTACACATGCATGGTTCAATTCCTACAACTATACAGAACTGATGCTATAAATTGTAATGAACCTTTTTTGCTTATGCTATATGCTTTATAAGAATATGGATGACAATACTCACATGGGTGTATGATTTCGGCTCTGAGGGAGTTTCATTCTCGGTTGGCTGGATGGGACAAGGCGGTGTCACAATTGGCCTATGGAGCGATGGATCCCTTGGAGGTAATTGTTCACTGTTGCTTCCACGAGCCAGACCACCTTGACCATTTGGATCTGCTCCATTGTCATGCTGGACTATTTGCGAGGAACGCGGAGCACATGTTTTGTTAGAATTACAGGATCATCATACTATATGGGTGAGCATGGAGTTTTTGGTGGGCCACTCCAAGATAGGATATCTTCTTCTTCCTGTTGGTCCTTTGGCAGCACTGTTTGCAAAGGTTCCAGATCAATGAAACTATAGTGAACTTTCTTTTCAAGCATCCTGTTCCCAAGGGATCTGCATTTGGAATGGCAGTGAAATCCCTGTTTTTGTTGCGTGTGAGAACATGGTCATCAGCAGAGTTCCCATTTTTGTCCCTGTTTTCATCTTGATGATGCGCCTTGGGAGCCGCATAACTGGTTTAGTCACTTTTATTGGCTGCTCACAGCTTACAGGTGAAGGCGGAGGTTTCTTGGGGCCAGACCAGTACAATATTTCGTCTTCATCCCCTTCATTCAAATTGTCAATTCCTTGTTCAGGTTGGAAGACTGATTCAACTCTGGAATGTATAGCTCGATGGAATTCCTGCATGATTTGTCATCAACATATTTAGGAACTAAACTTTTTAAAATCAATTCAAGTACACATGTTCTTATCAAAATATATCAAGTGAATCGCAGTATCACACAAGTCTGAACAGATTATATTAAATACATTTTACCTGCTGTTTGTTGGAAGATACACCACTAGCATTGCCACCATGAGGTCCAACATGCTGCCCCACGACTTGTCCGACTATTTTTGGATTGGGCTGCTGTTGCCCTCCATCTGGAATGACGTGCCTTGGGAGCCGCATAACAGGTTTAGTGACTCATATCGGTTGCTGACAGCTTACAGGTGAAGGCGGAGGCTTCTTGGGACCAGACCAGCACATTATTCCCTCTTCATTCTCTTCATTCATTTTTGTCACCTTCTTTATCTGTGTAAACTTGGGACGCTTATTCTGCTCCAATTCCTGCATTTGTTTCATAATGTTATGAACATGTGAACTTTTTAAAATACCATATCAGAACTGAACTATTGGACAAGAGTTAAAATCAAATCATATGAACTTTGTTAGCATACCCAAAATGAACTTCTTATGCTATGGACTCCAACACTTGTTTTTCTTCAATACACTCATGTGAACTAGGGTTTTTTCCTATGTGAACTTTAACTTGTCTTTTTTCTCACACTAATTTATTTTTCATGCACACATGTTACAATAGTGTGAACTATACTTTTTTCTTAACTGAACTTTAAAAATAGAATATCAGAACTATAATTCCTAACACACTACCTATTGTAACTATACTTTTATTGTCTAAACTACAACACTTTTTATTCAATACACAATGTGAACTAGATATGTTCCTTATGTGAACTTTTAACACTATGAACTGTATTTTTTAGGGCATCCCAAGCACACAAATATGATTTATATTCTGGTAACACCTCACTGTGAATTCAACTGCATGGATACTTTGAACACACATTTGTTTCAAGGCAAATTTCGTGTACTGTGTTAACATCAGAGGCACACTCAGTTAATCTTAGTCAAAGATAATTTTAACAAACATGAGGGTCCACAAATTTCGTGTACTGTCTTCTAATTGGATCCATGTCTGGCTAATTTTCATGTGCTATAGGGTGGGACGCTCACGTGGGCCGCCGCGTGCTCCCTCGCGTCGGCTGCCGCTACCGACTCGCTCGCCCTCGCCGGCGTGGTAGAAGGTCTGCTTCTAGGGTGGGTGATCGTTGTGGTCCGTCGCGGGATCCCTCGCACCGGCTACCGCCGTCGACTCACTCGCCCATGCCGGTGAGGTAGGTAGCGGCGAGGTTGGTTGCTCACCGGGATCGGAGTAGGGCTGCCGGGATTTAAGGCAGGCGGGGGAGAGGGTTGGGGTCGGGGACGAGATGGGGTTGGGGTCGGGGACGTGTTGCTATCGGGGATGGGGACGGGGTGGGGTCAGGGACGGGGTAGGGTCAGGGATGGGGTGGGCACAGTGTGTGTTTCCAAATTGGTTTGGGTTCCTATATAGCTATATAGGAATTTCTTAAAGGGGGTTCCTATATAGTTGGGTCCTATAGAACCCCCTTTAAGAGATTCCTATATAACTATACAGGAACCTACCCCAACTAACCAGTATCTACACCCGACCTGACTGCCCCCACCCGTCCCAAATAAACTCCCTCACCCACCCGACCTGACCTGACTGCCCCATGGTCCGTTCCCCACCTTACCTCGCGTTCTCCCAGTGGTGGTCATGCCCCGCCCTCCCCTGCCTCGTGCTCTTCTAGCGGAGGTGGCGCTCTCCCCTTCCTCGTGATATCCTGGCGGCGACCGCGCCCTACCCTTCCTCGCACTCTGTCGGCAGCGGTCGTGCCCTACCCTTCCTCGCACTCTGTCGGTGGCGGCCACGCCCACTCTTGCCTTGCGCTCTGTAGGCAGTGACCTTGCCCTCCCCTGCCTCGCGCCAAGCGGCGGCGCCCATTCCCCTCGCCTACCTTGCCCTCTGCCGATGGCGGCCACGCCCGACTCTGCATGCACTGGGCGATGGTGCCTGTTCCCCTTCTCTGCCTCGCACCCTACAGGCGGTGGTTGTGCTCTCCCTCCAATCAAATAACCTCCATCCTCCCTGACGAGTTGCACTGCCAACGCCCCTGTTTGGCGAACTCCCAATTTCACATAGTGCTATGCTCTGTAGAAAATCGTGTCTGAAACTGGGCTCTGTTCGTTAACACATCCTATCTGAACCTTGTTTTTCTTTTCGTGTAGTGCCCCACTCTGCACAAAAATAAAAGTTCACTCTGCTCAGAAATAAAAATTCATTCCGCTCAAAATAAAAAACAAAGTTCACAAGGTTTTGAAAAAAAGTTCACTCATTTGTTCAAAAAAAGTTCACATTCATAAAAAAGGAAATTCACTCTGATGGTTCATGATGACCCACAAGTATAGGGCGTATATCGCAGTACTTTTGATAAATAGGAGTGTCGATCCCAACGAGGAGCAGAAGGTGCTGAACAGTGGTATGGAGTAGAAAATCCCTATGAATACTTAGCAAACGAATTTTTAGTGATTTTATGACAAGGCAACAAAACAAAGAGCAAGTAACATAAGTAACGAACAAACGGAGCAAGTGGCCGAATCCTTTCTTAGCAAAGGACAAGCCGGTGGAAATACTTATAAGGACCAAATGTTCTCAAGGACACATGGGAATTCTGTCAAGTGCTTTCGCTTCAAATAGCTGAGTACTCTTCTTTATTGTTTGTAAGTGTTGTGTGGGTGAACCTGTGCTAACATACTGCCCTTCCTAGGACTAATACATACTTGTGATTAAACCCCCTGCAAAACATCAGTAACTACAGGAAAGCAATTAAGATATAAATCTAACCACACCCTTAAACTCTAAGATCCTACACTCCCTTGTGCAAAGGTGTCCTAACGGGGGTTCAGGTTTCTGTCACTCCGGCAACCCCATGATTAGTAGCCAAATACACAATGCATTCCCCTAGGCCCATAAATGGTGAAGTATCATGTAGTCGACGTTCACATGACACCACTAGAAGAATAGCACAACTTAAATACTAAACCAATGTATAATAACTCATCACAGATTCACTACTAACAACATGACTTCTCCCATGTCCTCAAGAACTAAACGAACTACTCACAAGACATCATATGGATCAAGATTAAAGATGATATGATAATGGATAACAATCTGAACATAAACAATAATCCAATGGTTCCACTCACAAGCATCAACTACAATAGTAATTAACACCGGGAAAGTTTCCCCAAACGAACTAAAGCAATATATAACACAATTGTTACAGCAGAATAGAGTGATGGTGCTGGTGGAGATGATGGTGTGGATGATGATGATGATCCCGATGAAGCCTAGCTTGATGACGGTGTTGATGGCGACGGTCTCCCCTCTCCTGGAAGGAATTCCCCGACAGAAATCTGTCTACCGGAGAGATTTTTCTCTCTCGATGTTTTCCACCCCCGAGAGGCGACGGAAATCTATTTGTGGTCGCCCTTCTGGTATTAGGGTTCCGTAGGGAAGATATAGGCGAAGAGGCGGAGTCGGAGGCCGGGCAGGTGGGCCACACCTGCCCTAGGCGCGGGGTTAGGTGGGCCCGTGCCTAGGGGTGTGTGGGCCCCCTGAGGCCCAACTCCGTCCCTCCTTCTGGCTTCCTTCGTCTTCTGGTAAAATAATATGTTTCCATATTTTTCTGGTATTTTTCTGATCTTCGTGATATTGCACCGAAATGCCTTATTTTCCATCAGAATCCAGACTCCGGCAGTCCATCCTCCAGGAATCATCCAACATGCATAAACAGATGAAAAGGCCATAAGTAATACCTCATAATAAGACAAATATCAATGAATAGAGCGAAATTATGATATAGAACGGTGATGCAAATTGGGCGTATCAACTCCCCAAGCTTAGACTTCGCTTGTCCCCAAGCGAATACTGAGCTCAGTAAACATGTCCACAGGTTTATGGAGTGAAGTGTCGATAAAAAAGAATACCAACAAGAAGCATCACACTTACCATTGCACAAATCATAGAAGAAAGCAACTCACCATTACATAACTTAGCTTGCAACCAAGTACATCAGTCACAATAGATATGCATAAATATAAATCATAATTGGAATTGGCAAACTTGTTCTTGGTCAGAGAACACCTGGCAAACAGTTTCACAAAAGCTTTTTGTAGATGTTTCAAAACAGAAGCACTCTTTGCTCAAAAAGGTTTTTCACAAATGAAGGCTTTCAAAGTAATACTCAATAGATAAGAGTTTTGTGCAAACAAGGAAGATTAAGAACATGATTGAATAAATCACCATATGAATGCTTGAAACACAACCACTCAAATGCTTGCTGGAGAAAGAGAGGAAGTAGGTTTACTGACTCAACTTGGAAGTGGAAGAAAGGTCCCTTCTTAGAGGGTAGCAGGGATTACAAGTCATAAAGAGCTTCCAAGAGATTATGGTACTTACTAGCTTTGAGCCCTCATTGCCCCTATCATAAGCATCTTGAGATGATTAAGGTTAAAGTGAACAAATATGGAGCATATGCTTGACGAAATATAAGTTGGCAATCTCATGTCCCTTGAATATGAGGGCCACTCCTCATGCATACTCAACTTTGGGTCCAGGTAAGTTCTTGTCATTGTAAGTATTTGCATATCATTGATAACCGCCAACGGAGTACACCTTACACATGATACAGAAGCTTTCCCATAACCAAAATGACAAGGCAAACAGACAATGAGCATCTCAGCAATCTTTTTATTTACCATATGCATAGCTTTTTATTGAGGATGCTTCATAGATGACTCACTATGGTGATGCTGCAAGTTTCCACCATGATTAAGCATGGCTTAGGCTAGCGGCTCAAGCATTTCTCGAATACAGAATACAAACTCCATGGACTTACAAGTTCCCTCTTTATTTCACACTGTTGACATCCATAGACAAAAGAACACGATATCAACTGTGTACAGAGTACAAGTGCAATGTTGAAAACGTTCCACGTGACATCACGGTTCTGCTAATTCCAACGTATAGATGCAAGCATATACAACTTCGATGTTCACAATGGTTCAAGTTTATTAGGGGCAAGTAAATAAAGTGTGCCATCAAGTTCGTGAGAGATTTACTAACTAGTTTTCACATAACAAAATACTTTTTTAATTTGAAAGGTAGATGAAGCTCTAGAATTTGCTAGGAATAGCAACAACTACTAGGTAGATATGGTGGACACAAATGGCAAAGGTTTTTGGTTCAAAGGGTTTTGGAAACATGAGAAGTATGCCCTCTCAAAACAGGTTTTTGGCTAGCAAGGCTAGGTAGCAAGCAAGAGAGTCGAAAGAAACAAGCAAACATACAAGTAATAAAGCCAAACATGCAATCTTCCTTGAAGACACAAAAGAATCTTAAATAAAGAATACTAAGCTTATGAGCCAACAAGAAAGAAAACAACTGATACCAAATACCTGTAAGCTCTTTCTTTCTTTCTTTTTCTTTCAAATTAATGCCACTGACCTAAACTTGGTTTGCCAAAACCAATTTAGATCCACTTGATGATCCCAAAGTGGTGCCAGCACTGAACAACAAGATCCATTATATAATAGAGATTGCAAACTAAAATAAGAAGTGCAAAAAGTAAAAGATGAAACTTCTCATTAATATTCCAATAAAGGCACTCACACCAAGGGATACATAGATAACCAATTAAAGGAGAGATACTTCCACATGCAAACCAAACTATAAGATAACCTCTCTACCAAAGATATGAATTCACTAAAAAGGTAAAAGATAATGGTGGTGATACCGCGGCACTCACCCAAGCTTGGAACAAGCCAAGGGGATGGCAAACCTGATGACGAATTACTCCTTCGGTGGTGGTGGTGTTCTCTCGATAAGCTCCTCAATAAGTTTCTTCAACTCCTCGAAGTGAAAAGTAATAGTACGGATTAGCTCGGAGTTTTTCTCTATATGGTTCATGATCATGTCAGTCCGAGAATCCCAGTTCTTGTTGTTCTTTCCCCACTCTTCATCCCTAGCATGATCCTTCTCTGCATTGTTAGAACGACGCATATCCCAAACCGAAGGCAAGTTTCCTTTAGGCACATGTTGATATTTATATTCATTTATAAGTGTACGAAAGGGTCTCTTGTTACGTGGAGGAGATGGATGTGG
Source organism: Avena insularis (assembly GCA_023614405.1). Classification (NCBI taxonomy): domain Eukaryota; kingdom Viridiplantae; phylum Streptophyta; class Magnoliopsida; order Poales; family Poaceae; genus Avena; species Avena insularis. Next base: position 23,793,075 of record CM042687.1, read on the forward strand.
ATTGTAGAAGAGACGTGGAGGTTTCCCTCCTGTAGACATCCGTGTTGTCTTCTTAAGCTTGGCCGGTAGTGCCACCAAACCAATGCTTGCGACGGTAGCGCAGGTGTCTAGTTGCTTGTCCTCCTCCATGTCACCTTCATATCCTTCTTGGATCTCTTCCTCCTTGGAAACCTGAGGTTCTTCTTTGTCGGGCTTCTTGCCATCCTCGTTGGCGGAGGCCATGGTGCTCTAAAATTGAGAAGATTTCCTGACAGAAACAGATCAAAACGAAAACACAACGAGAACACCATGCACGAACCTCAGGGGATCCAGGGGGTTATATATTACTAAGATTCAACGCATAAGGAAAGTTTTGACACGAAAACAAAGCGGAGATGGAGTTCGGGGGAGTCAAACCCCCCAGGCGCGACCAGGCTGGGCCCGTGCCTAGGGTGGGTTTGTCCACCCCGGGCTCCGTTTCCTCTTCAGTTTCGTCTTGTAACTTCCCTTATGTATTAAAAACATCAAAAATATAAAAAGATTGGATTTTCATGAACCTTCTATTTTTACCACTTTTACCTATTCAAAGACAAACTCTGTAGATTCTGGTGTTTGGTTCTTGATAAATTCTTCTGGAGTCACCATTTTAATAACATCCACTTCTTCATTATAAGAATCTCCAGAAAGTAATGCTTTAATCTTTGACCATTAACCACCTGTGTTGTGTCATCTTTCAGAGAAGAAATTTTGATGGCACCTGAACAGTACACTTCCTTGATGACAAAAGGTCCTTCCCATTTGGAGAGTAGTTTCCCTTCAAAAAATCTGAGACGAGACCTATACAAAAGAACTTTCTCACCCACATGGAACTCCCTTTTGAGAATTCTCCTATCATGCCATATTTTTACTTTTTCCTTAAAGAGCCTAGCATTTTCGTAAGCTTCACCTCTCCACTCATCTAGATCACTTAAATCGAGCAGTCTTTTTTCACCAGCAAGTCCAAAGTCTCTATTCAACTCTTTCACTGCCCAATAAGCTTTGTGTTCTAATTCTAAAGGCAAGTGACAAGCTTTCCCATAGACCATTTTGTAAGGAGACATCCCCATAGGATTTTTATAAGCAGTTCTATAATCCCACAAAGAGTCATTCAACTTTTTAGCCCAATTTTTCCTAGATCTATTGACAGTCTTCTGCAAGATAGATTTGATTTCCCTATTGGAAAGTTCTACCTGCCCACTAGTTTGGGGGTGATAAGCTGGAGCTATTATGTGGTTTACATCATACTTAGCGGGATTTTTTCTAAAACCCCCATGAATAAAATGGGAGCCTCCATCAGTCATGAGATATCTAGGCACACCGAACCTTGGTAAAATGACATCTTTGAGCATTTTCAAAGAGGTCTTACCATCAGCACTGCTTGTAGGTATGGCTTCTACCCACTTTGTAACATAGTCAACAGCAACAAGAATATGAGTAAACCCTTTTGAAGGAGGAAAAGGCCCCATAAAGTCAAATCTCCAACAATCAAAAGGTTCAATAACAAGAGAATAATTCATAGGCATTTCATTGTGTCTAGAGATGTTACCTACTCATTGGCATTCATCACAGGATAAGATAAACTTCCTTGCATCTTTAAAAAGAGTAGGCCAATAAAATCCAGATTGTAAAACCTTCTGTGCAGTCCTATCCCCAGCATGATGTCCTCCATAAGCACTGCCATGACATTTTCTCAACATCTCTTGTTGTTCAAATTCTGGAACACATCTTCTCATAATGCCATCTACTCCTTCCTTATATAGGTGTGGGTCATCCCAAAAGTAATGCCTTAGATCATAAAAGAATTTCCTTCTTTGCTGGGCTGTAAAGGTTAGAGGCAAATACTTGGAAACAATAAAGTTAGCATAATAAACATACCAAGGATTCTCATGTGGACTTACCCTTATTGCAGCTAACTGCTCATTTGGAAAACTATCATTAACAGGCAAAGGGTCAAAAGAAATGTTTTCCAAACGAGATAAATTATTAGCAACATGATTATCAGCTCCTTTCCTATCCATAATATGTAGATCAAACTCTTGCAAAAGCAACACCCACCTTATAAGCCTAGGCTTAGCGTCCTTCTTTATCATAAGGTACTTAATAGCTGCTTGGTCAGTATGAATAGTAACCTTAGAATCAACAATATAAGGTCTAAACTTAACACAAGCAAACATTATAGCTAAGAACTCTTTTTCAGTAGTAGCATAATTCTTTTGAGCAGCATCTAGAGTCTTGCTAGCATAATGAATAACATTCAGCTTCTTGTCAAGACGTTGTCCAAGGACAACACCCATAGCAAAGTCACTAGCATCACACATGATTTCAAAAGGTAAACGCCAATCAGGTGGTTGGACTATAGGAGAAGTTGTTAAAGCTTTCTTCAAAGTTTCAAAAGCTTCCTTACAATCATCATCAAAAACAAAAGGTACATCTTTTTGAAGAAGATTAGTAAGGGGCTTTGAAATTTTGGAGAAATATTTAATAAATCTCCTATAGAAACCAACATGACCAAGGATACTACGAATACCTTTGCTATCTCTAGGACAAGGCATCTTCTCAATTGCTTCAATTTTGGCTCTGTCAACTTCAATACCTCTTTTATAAATCTCATGTCCAAGAACAATTCCTTCGTTAACCATGAAATGGCATTTCTCCCAGTTAAGAACAAGGTTGGTTTCCTCACATCTCTGCAAAACTTTATCAAGGTTGTGCAAACAATTATCAAAAGAAGTCCCATAGATGGAAAAATCGTCCATGAAAACCTCCACAATTTCTTCACAAAAACCATGAAAGATAGCAGACATACATCTCTGAAAGGTAGCAGGGGCATTACATAAACCAAAAGGCATACGCCTGTAAGCATAGTACCATAAGGACAAGTGAAAGTGGTTTTATCTTGGTCCTGTGCTTTCACAGCAATTTGAGAAAACCCAGAATACCATCAAGAAAGCCAAAGTGAGTCTTTTTGGACAACCTCTCAAGCATCTGATCAATAAAGGGCAAAGGATAATGATCTTTCTTAGTAACTTTATTAATCTTTATAAAATCAATGCACATTCTATACCCAACTACTACTCTTTGCGGTATAAGCTCATTATCCTCATTAGGCACAACAGTTATTCCCCCTTTCTTGGGAACACAATGAACATGGCTAACCCATTGACTATCAGCAATAGGATAAATAATACCACCATCAAACAGTTATTCCCCCTTTCTCTTTCTTTCTTTCCTCTTTCTTTCTCTTTCTGGTTAGGTTTGTCTGACGCGTACGGCTAGCTACGGCTAGCCGGCTTGGGCGGGTGGCGTCCTTGAGTTCTGTCCGTCTTTGTCTTTCTCCTTGTCCGGCTGATGCACTCTTCAGCCGGATATCGCATGCTTCCGGTGGGGGAGCGCCAGCGCACCCACTGGGTGTAGCCCCCGAGATTCGGAGTGGCTACCGCAGATAGGTACTTCGAATATTCACCGCTCTTTATTTCCGACTCGGTGCGATTTGTGCAAAAAAGAAACATGCAAAAATGACCTTTCGTCAATATGTTGCCTTGTTAGATGTCACTACTATCCGACTAGAGTTTTTCTTTTTTCGAAAACTAGCTCGTGCTCTTCTAGACACTTAGTCACTTTCGCGTGTGGGGTGTTGTTTACGCTGCACCTTACCGGACAGCCGGGTTGCGGTCTGGAGCCAGAACCGAAGGGAGCTAACAATACACCACGCACGGTACTAGGGGACTCGTAGCCGAAAAAGAACCAACTAGGCACATGGCCGGAATGTCCGATCTGATGCATCTTTTGCCATTTTTCGTGTGGGATGCCCTCAGACTTTTGCTCTTGCTAGCCGGACAGCCGGGTTGCGGTGTGTAGCTGAGATGAAGAGTAGGCCTCTGGCATCGTCGCACACTACTCAGTCGGTTTACAGAATTGGCAGGGCGGGCCAACCGGCGAGCCCCGGGTAGGGGTCGACGGAAGCCGAAAAAATCATTGCAGGAATTTAATCGGGTAAGAATGATAGTCTGATTATCCGGCAAGGAGCCCCCGAGCATCAGCCAGGGTTCCACATCTTTCATTCATTCAAGGATCCGGATACATACAGTGATTTCTGCGACTAGGTGTAAAATGGTCGGAGGAGGTCCGCGTTCCATGGCCGCTCGGTCTCCTCGTCCGACTTGTCCATCTTGTTCTTGCGCGGCTGCTGCGCGTCGATGAGGTAGTAGGAGTTGTTGTGCAACGCCTTGCTGATGATGAAGGGGCCCTTCCACGGAGGGGACAACTTGTGCATTCCCTTCGTATCTTGTATCATCCGGAGCACCGGGTCGCCCTCCCGAAATGCAACTAGCCGGATGCGACCGGAGTGGTACCGGCGCAACCCTTGCTGGTAGATGGCCGACCTGGATAAGGCCATCTCGCGGGCCTCCTCGAGGAGGTCCAGGCTATCCTCCATCGCTTCCTGGTTCTCCTTCTTTGTGTAAAGGAGTTTGCGGGGTGAGTTGAACTCGATGTCCGCCGCGAGAACTGCCTTCGAGCCGTAGGTGAGGAAGGACGGAGTGAAGTCGGTTGATCTGTTCGGGGTGGTGCGGAGGCTCCAAGGCATAGCCGGCAGCTCCTCGATCCAGCATCCGGGTGATCGCTCTAATGGCTCGATCAGCCGGGGCTTGATTCCGGCTAGCACCAAGTCATTGGCTCTTTCTACCTTCCCATTGGATTGCGGGTGCGTGACGGATGCGACGTCCAGTCGGATCCCTTTGTTGTGGCAGAATCGGGCACAGGACCCTTTGGCGAAGTTTGTGCCATTATAGGTGATGATGCTGTGGGGATAGCCGAACCGTATGATGATGTCGAGGAAGAAGGTGACGACCGTGGCCCCATCCAGCTTCTGGATCGGCTTCGCCTCGAACCACTTGGTAAACTTGTCCACCACCACCAGCAGGTGGGTCATGCCGGCTCGAGCTCGCTTGAAGGGGCCGACCATGTCCAACCCCTAGACTCCGAAGGGCCAGGTGATCGGTATCGTCTTGAGCGCGGAAGCCGGCATGTGCCTTAGCTGGCCGAACCGCTGGCACCCATTGCACGCGCGAACCAGCTGGTTCGTGTCCTCCGACGCAGTCGGCCAGTAGAATCCATGGCGCATCGCTTTCGATACCAAGGCATGCGAGGAGGCGTGGTGTCCGCACTCCCCCTGGTGGATCTATTTTAGCAGCCGGTAGCCGGTATATGCGTCGATGCACCACTGGAAAACGCCTGCGGCGCTGCGCTTGTACAGTTCTTTGTTGATGATGGTGTACGTGTGCGCGCGACGCCGGATTTGTCTCGCCTCCACCTTGTTATCTGGAAGCTCATCATTGAGGAGGTAGTTCATGAAGGTCTGGGCCTAGGATGGAACTTCCCGGATAGTGAAGACGCTAGCCGACACGATCTAGAGCTCATTCGGAGGGCGGCTGGGTGGGATACCCACGCCGGCAGCCCTCGGGCCTTTTGCCTTGCTTGCCGATGTTTTGCTCAAGGGAGAGGCAGCCCCCGGGTCTTTCGAGCCGGAGGTCACAATAACGGGGTACGACTCTTTCGAGCCGGCATCCCCCGGGTCTGCTACCCAGATGATGGACTCGGACTCCGGGGAGGGAGTGATGCTGGGCTTGCGGAGATGCTCCAAGGATACTCCAGGCGGAATGGCTACTCTGGTGGATCTGACTCGCGCAAGCGCGTCGGCCGCCTCGTTGTTGGCGCGGGGGACATGGTGGAATTCACATCCCTCGAAGCCAGCACTTAGCAGCTGTACGTGGAACCGGTATAGAGCCATGTTGGCATCCCTGGTGTCCCATTCGCCGGATACTTGCTGCACCACCAGGTCCGAGTCGCCGAAGCGAGGATCCGTCGGATGCCGATGTCTTTTGCAAGCCTGAGCCCGTGCGCGAGGGCCTCGTATTTGGCGACATTGTTTGACGCAGTGAAGTGGATCTGCATCACGTACTCCAGCCGGTCTCCCTTGGGCGAGGTGAGCATGATGCCGGCTCCCAAGCCCACGCGCATCTTCAAGCCGTCAAAGTGCAACCTCCAGTAGTTGGAGTCCGGGACCGGCGGCAGGTACTGGCTCTCTACCCAGTCGAAGAAGAAGTCCGCCACCGCTTGAGACTTGATGGTGATCTGGGGCTCGTACCGGATGCAGTAGGAGGCCAGCTCGATGGCCCACTTGGCTACCCGGCCCGTGGCATCCTTGTTGCCGAAGATCTCGCCCAGCGGCGCGGTGGACACGATGGTGAGCGGATGCTCCTGGAAGTAGTTCTTGAGCTTCTTGCAGGCCAGGTATACCCCGTAGCACATCTTTTGGTAGTGGGGGTAATTCTGCTTGGAGAGGGACAGCACCTCGCTGAGGTAGTAGACGGGTCACTGAACCGGCTGCGCCTTGCTCGGCTCGGGACGTTCGACCGCCAGGACGATGCTAACGACCCGGTTGGTTGCGGATATGTAGAGCAGCATCGGCTCCTTCGCAGCCGGCGTGGCAAGAACCAGGGTCGTCAACAGCATGCGCTTGAGGTCGTGGAAGGCCGTGTCCGACTGAGCCATCCAAGTGAACTTGTCCGTCTTCTTCATCAGCTGGTACAGGGGCAAGGCCTTCTCTCCCAACCGGCTGACGAATCGGCTGAGGGAAGCCAAACAGTCGGTAAACTTCTGGATACCAAGCAAGCTCTTGGGTGGCTGCATCCTCTCGATGGCCGCAATCTTCTCCGGATTGGCCTCGATTCCCCGGCTTGATACGAGGAAGCCGAGGAGCTGTCCGACTGGCACATCGAACACACACTTCTCTGGGTTCAGCTTCATCTGGTACCGGCGAAGGTTTGAGAACATCTCACTGAGATCTTCTAGTAGGGTCTGCTTCTCCTTCGTCTTGATGACGACATGATCCACGCATGCGTGCACATTCCGGCCGATCTATGAGTGCAAGCATTTCTGCATGCAACGTTGATAGGTAGCACCTGCATTCTTCAGGCCGAATGGCATGGTTACATAGCAGTAAGCCCCGTACGGGGTGATGAACGATGTTTTCAGTTGATCAGCCGGATTCAGCCGGATCCGATTATAGCCGGAATAACAATCGAGAAAAGAGAGCAGGTCGCAGCCGGCCGTAGAGTCAATCACTTGATCGATATGGGGTAGGGCGAAAGGGTCTTTCGGGCAGGCCTTGTTCAGGCTCGTGTAGTCGATACACATGGGCCAGGTCTTGTTCTTCTTCAGCACCAGGACTGGGTTGGCCAGCCAGTCCGGGTGGTACACTTCCATGATGAAGCCGGCAGCAAGTAGCCGGGCGATCTCATCGCCGATGACCTTCCTTTTGTCCTCCGCGAAGCGACGGAGGGGCTGCTTGACCGGCTTGGCATCCGGACGCACATGAAACGAGTGCTCGGCGAACTCCCTCGGCACACCCGGCATGTCTTTGGGAGACCATGCGAAGATGTCCTGATTCTCACGGAGGAAGTCGACGAGCGCGCTTTCCTATTTGTTGTCAAAGCCGGCGCCGATGGTGACGCACTTGGAGGGGTCAGCCGGGTCGAGTGGGATCTGGCGGGTCTCCTTGGACGGCTGGAACGCTATGTCTCCAGCCGGCTTCATACCATCCGGCACTTCCTGCTACAGCATAGCAACATTGCGCATCATATCGCGCTTCTCCTCGGCGATGAGCAGGGCCTCGGCTATCTGGGCGCCCAATTTCGCACAATCCATCGACCGCCTATAGCAGCCGGCCACAGTAATCACACCGTTCGGCCCCGGCAACTTCATCTTGAGGTATGCATAGTGGGGGACCGCCATGAACTTTGCGAGGGCAGGGCGCCCAATTAGGACATGTAGGTGCTGGCGAGGTTGACCACCTTGAACCAGATTGGCTCACGCTAGAAGTTCTCTTCCGAACTGAATATGACATCCAGCCGGATCTTGCTGAGAGGGACGCATGGTGGCCCAGGTGCGACGCCGTGGAACACAGTGGTTGATGGCTGCAGGTCGCACTCTCGGATGCCCTGCTTGTCCATGGAGGACCTGTAGAGCAGGTTGAGGCTTCTCCCACCGTGTACCAGCACGCGCGAGAACCGGCAGGTGCAGGGAGTCGGAGATGACGAGGGGGTCGAGCACCATCGCGTAGCCCCTGGGATTCGGAAGTAAATCCGGCTGGTCAGCCTGCCTCCAGGTGATAGGAGTCTCGGACTAGTTGAGACGCAAGGGGACTGGAGGGACGACGGCATTCACCTCTGCACTGTGCTGCTTCCGGCCGCGATTATCAATCGGCTCGGCCTCAAAGATGTGGTAGTTCTCGTGCTACTGGGGGTGGCCTCCGTTGCCGCGGTTATTGCCGGCTGCCCTAGCCGGGGGTGGGGGACCGCCAGGAGGGGGTGGAGGGAGGGGAGGTAACCCAGCCTGCTCCTTGATCTGCCTGGTCTAGCTGCACTACCGAGTGGTGTGCGTAGCCAGATTGGTGCCGCTGTGGTACTTGCAGGGCCCGTCGAAAATTTCCTGGAAGGTGAAGGCATTTCTCTGCCTCTTGTCATTGTGAGCTGGCGCACCCTGCACCGCGTTGACTTGCCGCTGGTGGTAGCGCGGGCTCTGCTGCTCAACCAGGCACTTGCCCTGGTAGCGTCCGTCGCTGCCATGCCGTTTGGACGAGCCGTAATCACCGTTCTGGCCGGCAGGCTTCTCCCTAGATGGCTCAGTGGGAATCGGACGTCCTTCTGCATTTACCCGGAGGGGCTTCTTCATTGCCGCATCCATGGTGGCGTACTGGTCGGCGACGGTCATCAGCTCCGCCATTGTCTTGGGCTCGTCGCACAGCAGCCGGTGGCGCAACATCGTGCGTTCGTGGCACCCTTCGATGAAGAAACTGATTGCTTGGTTCTCCACCACCCCTTCGCAGGAGTTGCGCAGCTCGGTCCAGCGGGTGAGGTACACGCGATCCGACTCGAGGTCTCCCTGGAAACACAGAGAAAGATCACAGGGCCTTCCTGGGCACTTGTAGGTTCCATTGAAGTTCCGGATGAAGACTTTCTCAAAGTCTGGCCAAGCGTTGATGCTGTTGGGCGCGAGGATGTTGAGCCAGGTTCTCACCGAGCCGTTCAGCATGATGGGGATGTACCGAATTGCGATACGCTTGTTGCCGTGAGCGATGCCGACTGCGGTGACGTAGTCGGTCAGCTAGTCTTCCGGCTTCATGCAGCTGTCATACTTGGGGGTATTCCGGGGCAGGGAGAACTTGTCGGGAAAGGGCTCTTTCCGGATGCGTGGTCCGAAACACATGGGTCCGGTTGCATAGTCTTCCTCTGTGAGGCGAGCTTCTGTTAGAAGGTCGATGTGAGCGTGCGCGTCTGGCTCAACCGGATTGGGAGTTCCCACCCGGCCGGTTAGGCGGGACGGTGGAGGGGTGGAGGTGGGTTCTGGCCAGCCAAGGGAGGGTGGCTCGTGGCGCCCTGCTCGCCGCGACGCTGGCTACTCCTGGACTGGCGACGCTTGGAGCACGGGGGTTGCTGGCCTAGAGGCACAGAGTAGTCGGTACGACGAGGTCCGCCCTGACTGTTGCCAGCCAGGAGATTCCCCTTGGAGCCGGCTCCAGCCTTGAACGCGGCCCGAGCGGCCTCGTCCTGCTCGTCAGCCACGCGCAGCAGGTGCTGCACGCGCTGGAACTGGCGCAGCATCTCGTCCCCCTTGAGGTGAGGTAGGTCCTCCGCGATGGCTTGTGCCGCCCAGACATTCTTGGCCACGGTGTCGTAGACGGGCGGGGGGAAGTAAGTGCGGGAAGCCGGTTCAAGGTCATGCTCGAAACGGGCGCCCAGTTCTCCCCCATGGCGCTGCACTGAGTCCAGCCGGCTAGGATCCTCGTTAGCCGGGGTGAGGCTATGCGCGCGATTATACTCGCGGATGTTGCTCTCCATCCGGTACTTGGTGGAGGCTAGGCCTTGAGCCTGCAGGAGCAGACACTCACGCGCTGCCTCGATCTTGGCCAAGCTGCATCCAGGTCGTTCCCGGGGTGCACCGGCTCGCGGAGCTCCTCGATGACCTCGTCCAAAGCGCCTTCTATGCACACCGAGGTAGACGGGCCGGCATGGTCGCTTCCGCACTCAAGGGGAGGACAACGACTGTTGCTTGAGCCAGCCATCATCACCTCTACGGTGCTGGGTGCAGTGAGCGCGCTGCCGGCTGAGGGCAACGTCTCGGTGAAGGAGATGATTTCCCGAGGGAAACGCTCCGGCACGATGGCGACGTAGACGGGTAGATCGCTGAACAGCAGGACGGTGCCGCCTGCCGGAAAGTGGGATCCGGCGAAGCAGCTGGCGTTGTCGATGACGCAGTAGAACTGGACGAGCGTGAGCACGAGGCCGGAAGCCACGCACTCGCCTGACGAAGTGCGGGGTCCCGTGCGGAACGTCACTCTGGTCGCTGCCATCTTTGCGCCATGGTGGGCGCCAACTGTCGTTGTTACAGAAACGACAGAGCCTAAGCAGGCTAGAAAGAGGTGTGGGAGCAAAGCAGGGAAGCGTGCGACAGCGTCGGCAGGCGGGATTGGATACAAGAAAGTGTGGAGACACAGGAAGTACCCAGGATCGGAGCCCTCGATGTGAGGTAAAGCTCCTACTCCTGCCGATCTGACTATCTGGATGATCACAGAGGGCTACAATGCTCCTTGAGCTATATCGGGTCTAGCTAGTAGTGAAGGAGTGTTCAACCCTTGCTCAGTTTCCCCTGCTGCCCCTTATATAGGCCGATGCAGCGTGGGAAACGACCTGGCCGACTGGCAGGTCCCACAGGCGGGCCCTAGCCGGCTATGTCATCTACAGTGGCCAGCATGGGAGTGTGTACTCACAGTCAAGCCCATGCCGCCACACCCTCTACAGTGGTTGTCGTGTAGGTAGTTACGCATAGTGCCACCTACTGTCTACCGTTGCAACCGTCATCGGTAGAAGTCATCGGTATGGGCCAAGTGTCTGAGTCTCCTTTCTGTCTTGTCCGCTGTCCTAGTCGTACTGCACACTGTGCTCTACGTCATTTGGACCTAGCCGACCGGTCTTCCTGGACCGGATGGTTGGATCCATTCGGCCACTCTTATGCCCTTCCTTGCTTCATCCGGCTGATACTTCTGCCAGTTGGCTCTTAATCTATCCTACTTCGGTCGGCTGTCTTGATCCAGCCGGCTGGCGCTCTTATCGATGGTTTTCATCCGGCTGGCTGGTTTGCCAGTCGGGTCTTGGTTTGTTTCTTCTTTTGATCTGTCTTGACGTTTTTGCGTCCGGCTACTCTTAGCCGGCTGTTGTGCTTGTGCTCTGCATCTTGTCCGGTTAGCCTACCTGGGGGCGATCCCCCGACAATATCAATAAGCTCATCGGAACCTACAGTTTTCTTTGCGCTTTTGCTAACCACATTAGCCAAAATAGAGTGTTCCCTTACCTTGGAGGGAAAAGGGATCTTCTCAACATAAGGTTCAGGCAAAATAGGATCAACAGTACAAACCTCTATACTGGCAGGAACGTGGGTAACAATGTCTTTATAAGGAGCATGGTACTTGTCCCACTCTTTCTTGGAAATCTCAATATAAGAGGCAAAAGCATTAAAACATTCCGCAAGAACTTGAGGATCAAGGCCAAATTTATTGCGAATATCATGGAAGTTATCAGTACCCATAAAAGATTTAATGCATTCATAATCATAGTTTATACCTGACTTTCTCCCATTGTCATTCTCCCAAGCCTCAGTGTTATCTTGAATACGGTCTAAGAGATCCCATTTAGCTTCTTCCTTCATACTTTTGAATGATCCAGCATACGAAGCATCTAGTAAATCTTTATCATGAAGAGAAAGCCTAGCATAAAAGTTATTGAGAATAATATTGTTAGGGAGTTCATGAATAGGACATTTAAGCATTAGTAACTTCAATATCCCCCAAGCTTGGGTTGTACTCTCTCCATCAAGAGGCCAAAAGTTATATATAATACTTCTATCCTTGTGGATTTCACTGGGAGGATAAAATTTAGAGTAAAAGAGAGACGTCATCTCCTCCCATTCCATGGATTGTCCATTCTTCAGCATCTTATACCATGCCTCAACTCTCCCTTTCAAGGATATGGAGAGTAACTTCCTCTTCACATGTTCAATTGTGATACCTGCACACTTAAACAACCCACATAATTCATGGATAAAAAGCAAGTGATCACCAGGATGGACAGTTTCATCCCCAAAATAATAATTATCCATAACACGAGTAACAATAATTGTAGGTATCTTAAAATGTTCGATATCAATAGGAGGTGGTTCATCTACTACCCTATCAGCGGTAGTAGTTTTCCCCCATAGAAAACCAAGTGGGTTATCCATATTGGAAACAAAGTAACAAGTAGTAAGAAAAGCAATACTCATAGTAAAAGTTTCCCTTACCAGTTCCACTCTTCAATAGCGCTTCACTCCCCGGCAACGGCGCTAGAAAATAGTCTTGATGACCCACAGGTATAGGGGGTGTATCGCAGTACTTTCGATAAATACGAGTGTCGATCCCAACGAGGAGCAGAAGGTGCTGAACAGTGGTATGGAGCAGGAAATCCCTGTGAATACTTAGCAAACAGATTTTTAGTGGTTTTCTGACAAGGCAACAAAACAAAGAGCAAGTAACAGAAGTAACGAACAAACGGAGAAAGTGGCCCAATCCTTTCTTAGCAAAGGACAAGCCGGTGGAAATACTTATAAGGACCAAATGTTCTCGAGGACACATGGGAATTCTGTAAAGTGCTTTCGCTTCAAATAGCCGAGTACTCTTCTTTGGTGTTTGTAAGTATTGTGTGGGTGAACCTGTGCTAACATACTACCCTTCCTAGGACTAATACATACTTGTGATTAAACCCCCTGCAAACATCCGTAACTATAGGAAAGTAATTAAGATATAAATATAACCACATCCTTAAACTCTGAGATCCTACACTCCCTTGTGCAAAGGTGTCCTAACAGGGGTTCATGTTTCTGTCACTCCGGCAACCCCACGATTAGTAGCCAAATACACAATGCATTCCCCTAGTCCCATAAATGGTGAAGTATCATGTAGTCGACGTTCACATGACACCACTAGAATAATAGCACCACAACTTAAATACGAAACCAATGAATAATAACTCATCACAGATTCACTACTAACAACATGACTTCTCCCATGTCCTCAAGAACTAAACGAACTACTCACAAGACATCATATGGATCAAGATCAAAGATGATATAATAATGGATAACAATATGAACATAAACAATAATCCAATGGTTCCACTCACAAGCATCAACTACAATAGTAATTAACACCGGGAAAGTTTCCCCTAACGAACTAAAGCAATATCCAACACAATTGTTACAGCGGAACGGAGTGATGGTGCCGGTGGAGATGATGGTGTGGATGATGATGATCTCGATGAAGCCTAGCTTGATGACGGTGTTTATGGCGATGGTTTCCCCTCTCCGGGAAGGAATTCCCCCGGTAGAAATCTGTCTGCCGGAGAGATCTTTCTCCTCGGTGTTTTCCGCCGCCGAGAGGCAGCGGAAATCTATCTATGGTCACCCTTCTGGTATTAGGGTTCCGTAGGGAAGATATAGGCGAAGGGGCGGAGTCGGAGGCCGGGCAGGTGGGCCACACCTGCCCTAGGCGCGGGGTCAGGTGGGCCCGCGCCTAGGAGGGTGTGGGCCCCTGAGGCCCAACTCCGTCCCTCCTTCTCGCTTCCTTTGTCTTCTGGTAAAATAATATGTTTCCAGATTTTTCTGGTATTTTTCTGATCTTCGCGAAATTGCACCGAAATGTCTTCTTTTCCATCAGAATCCAGACTCCGGCAGTCCATCCTCCAGGAATCATCCAACATGCATAAACAGATGAAAAGGCCATAAGTAATACCTCATAATAAGACAAATATCAATGAATAGAGGTAAATTATGATATAGAACGGTGATGCAAATTGGGCGTATCAGTTCACAATCATAAATTCAGAAGGGTGTCCGCGAAAAAGAAAATTCACATGCGCTAAAAGAAAAAGTTCACTCTGCGAGAATACATATAGCAGACCCGAACCCGGGTTGGTTCAAAATCCCTGTGATTACAGTGCTAGTCACTAGATCGAATAGCTAGCACCCACAGTTAAGATATAATATCAAGAAACAAAGGTCATATTACATCGCATATCCAGGAATAAAAATAGTTCATTACAACTTACATAGCTCATATGGCTACCTTATAACAAAGCAATAGATATTATTACTATAAGCATGGAGTCCTTCATCTTCATGTGCCACAGGCAAACATGTTGGGTGTAGACTCATAACCCTATCATCATTTCTCACTCATCATCAGAATAAACCTGCAACGTGATAGGTTGCAGCCACAGAGGGTCAATACATTGAATGTATTGGCAAGTTACAAATTTCATGCTAAGTTATAACCAAAGAATATAGAGAGTATGAGGAGTTGAGATCTTTTTATTGATCAAGTAAAAGAGAAGGGTTGATTGACACAGAAGGCTATTACACACCAAGTGTCCAATCAAAACTTGACACATGGATATTACACACATGTTCCAATCAGCATTCTAAGTTTCTAACACATGGATATTACACACCATGTTCCCAATGTTCATTCCAACGCATGGATATTACACACCATGTTTCCATTCATGATTGTAACACATGGATATTACACACCTGTTTCCAATGCTCATCCCAACACATGGATATTACACACCATGTGTGGAATCCTACCATATGGATATTACACACCATATGCCAAAAATCCCTCCCATGAACGATGTTACACACGAACATAGGGTTTTTCCATCATGAACCGATATTACACACGATCATGAGGTTTTGTTGAAAACCTTGAAGACAAGATAAGGAAATCCTTTAGTTGCTCCAAATGCACACGAGCTTGCAGGGACACTCACTGGATGACCTCTTGTAGATGATTCCGTCGACTTCACTCCATTCCATGAATAGCATATTTGATCTAATCTTTTTGTTTCCAAAATATTTTTGAAATGCTACCCAAAACGTGGCATGCCAATTCACACGTCTACCACACAAAATTTACACACTCAATAATTACTAGAACATAACAACAATCATAGTATTATCTATGAATTTAATTAAAAAAAACTTAACATGGTTAAAGAAACTTGCCTTCAAAACAGTAGCGCAACACCGGGCAACTTTTAATATTTCCCGCAATACTCCGAGCAATCTACTGCAAAGGTATAGTAATAAATATAAATACAAAATTACAATGAAACATACATACACATATGCAAGGAAAACATCATAATACTATGTACATAAAGTTGCAGAAAAGATGTAGAAGAGCATCAAGTCATTCGTGTGATTTTAAGCATAAAACATTGTAAGTTTTCTAACAGGTTGATCAATTAAAAATGTTATTATTGGCTAGCAGTACTAATGGATAGACAAGTTCATTGGTTCTCACTTACAGAAAGATTCATTCTAATATGTTTTATAGAAATTAAATTATGGCCAATATACTCTATTTCTTTACTACAGATTTGACCAAATTAAAATTTACAAAAAGGTAAAACCAAGGATCTCAATGCATTCTAATTTGTCCAAAGATTCCATAGATATTTTATTCAAATTTTTTTCGTCCAAATTAAAGAGAACAAAATATACGGATTTCCAAAGTTCTACATATATAGTTTATGCCCAATCTGATTTTTTCCCCGTGGAACTAATAGGACACATTCAGGACATCAGGTACGAGACACACCTTTTCCCAATTCCACTCGGACCTTGCACGAATTGCCTACAACATAGGAGGTGAGCAGTACGTCGAGCCCAACGGATCTCACTTCTCTGCAAACTACTGATTCTTTCAATTACCCAAATAGTTATCTTGTCTTTTTTTATATTTATCTTCCTTCATAGATGCCCTGATATACTTTGGCTGGCCCCGTTTGGTTTGAGTTGAATAAACATGATCACTAAATAATAATCAGATCAGGTTGACCAGGGGCTCCATACGGCATGGTTTGTGTAACATCCTAAAAATACTAAACTTGGATCATCAAACTCTAATCATCAAAATTAGGGTTAACAAAAACTTTTCTAAATAAAAAAATATGAAAGCATGCATGTCTGTATGCATCCCATTTTGAATTCTTTTAAATTGCCTTGTTTATGTGTTTCTTTGATTGTAAAATGTTTCTTAGGTGAAATAAACATCATCTAAACAATCCCCACACTTTTCCTAAAGACAAACAAATCAAAACAAACCAAATTGGATGAATGGTCATTTTGACCAATTTAACTCCCATGCCTACTTTGGCTGTCCCAAACTTTCAGAAGTTAACAGTAACTTTTCTGGATCTTTGCACCCCTTGATTGTACTCATAACAAAGTATCAAGGCCCACTTTGTGATCATCCAGAAACTTTCAAATGCATAGTTTAAATGACAATTCAAAATTGAATCTTTATCATATGAGAAGATCCCACTTTTTCAAAAACCACTCAAACAAGCTCAACTTTCAAAACCCAAGCATCTGCAGACTCACCAGCACCAGCCTAACACGCCCACCAAAAATCTTTTCAAAATTCAAAACTTGAATTCTTGCGGCCATTTCATCAAACACATTGCAGACACAAATCATCAAAATCTTAAACACTATTGTGAGCAGTGATTGAAGCCTAACTTGTTCCCTCTCTGGTTACAACTAGGTTTTAGTAGATCATCTAGCTCAATTGCACACCCTTAGCATCACTGTAAGCTTGGAATTGCCATCAATGGTGAGCAGGCCGAATGCACCCTTGTCACCCCCATGTCGAAAACAAGCTAGGAGGAGAAACAAGCCTAGCCTGCATGTCTGGGAGCAAGCCAACATCCCACCGCCACTCCCTGTCCAACGCTCGAACGTTGCCAGCCACTGGACCACACGCACGAACCATGCCAACCTCGCCAGCAACCATGCCGAGAGCACGCCCCGTGCGCCACGCTCGACCGACGCCCACAGACCGCGCGCCGCCCTCGCCGCGTGCATACGTGATCACCACCATCCCAGCAACCCCGCAGACACGCTCGTTCGCCGCCGCACGGACCACGCGCGCTGTGCGCCATTAAATCTTCCGTCGGGCACGCGCAGAGCACCGTCGCGTTCCGACCAAACCGCACCGCCCCACGTCTCGCCACCGTGTCGTTGAGCATCGCCAGGGAGCACCGCACCGCCCCCTACCGTCGCCCACGCCGATAGCCGTCTGTACCATCGACCCACGGCGAGGTCCCTCGCTCCACTATAAATAGAGGCCACCCCCAGCCGAATTGAGCACACCATCTCAGTCCCCTCTCCTCACTGATTGTGCCACCCCGTTCCCGGAGAAAGGCGAGCAGCACTTCGCCGGAATTTCACCGGAGTCTGCCGCTGCTGGAGAAGAACGGGGCCAGTGATTGGAGCCGCCCCAGGAGAAGCTTCCGGTACCAGGAGGTTCGCCGTGGTCGACTTCGTCATTCGCCCGCCTCGCCGACCCTCGCCTGAACCCCAGTGAGCCCCCAACGACCCCCACTGGCCGCGCTATGTTTCTGTCTCGCCGGCGTTGCCCAACGTTGACGATGACTCTCAGCCGTTGGATTAGAACCAGATCGAACGCACCACATCGCCCCATACCGCTTCGCACCCCCTCGTCTCACTGACGCGTGGGGACAGCCACTTAACCAGCCCACGTAAGCGCTGTGCTTAGCAGGCCGGCCCAGTATCGCTTCCCGCGCAGCCCAGTCATTTGAAATTAACCTTTTCCATTTTATTTCAAACACACTTCTGCACCTAGATTCAAAAATCAACCCAGATCGATTTAGTGAACCAAATTGAATGAAACCAATTTTGTTAGAAATGTCTGGGAATGCTGAATCCAAGCCCGTTGGATTCAAGTCATTTGGATCTGTAGATCATCCATGGTAAAAATAACAAGGCAGAAGCTTTTCTGCATTCAAACATTTTTCAAATTAAAACCATAATAGCTTTTGAGTTGATTCCAACTCTCAAAAATCACATTTAACCATACCTTTCAGAATATATAAAAATATATAGGTTTACTTACAGAAATTATGTTCAAGTAATAAAATAATGCTACATAGGCATTTCTAGTCACTTTATTTAATTAAAATAAAAGGGTAAAACCTTATTAAATTGTGACACCACTTTAAATCACCTTCCCATGGACTAAAATATGTGGTGATGACATGTGTCAACATGATCCCATGTTTGGTTTGGAGAATATTAAACCTTAAGTAATTTTTCAATGAGTAGAAATTACTTTTCTAAAAATAAAAGGAATTAAACCAAGCTTTAATCCTGTAATGTTAGTGATGATGCTAGATCATCTATAGGACCCTTTGGTGTGATGATTGCAAGTAGTTAAGTATTGTTTGGTGATTGTGTACATCGTATTTATTTATAGACGCTAGTACCGACCAAGGATACGAGGAGGAAGGAGGATACTACGAAGAAGAAGCCGAGGAGAACTTCAACCACTGCTTTGCACAAGGCAAGCTTTACTAATCAAGTTGACCTATGCAAGCTAACACTTGCAAGATACTCTACTTTAGCAAGCCTAATACTACTAGTTGGATGTGCAAGCTAATACCTGCTTGCTACCATGCCCACTATATGCCTTAAAGCATATATGATCATAACCCCTTGATAAACCAATCCTCGTTTCACTTGCAAGCTTATTACTTTATTTCTTTATCAAAGCTCTTACTTAGAGAGTACTGAAATAAATGGTAGATACTAGAAGGATAATTGAAGGTTGCATAAAGAGCATAAAATTTGGCCTAAGCTAGATAGTCCTGATGTCATCCTAAGGCATGAGATTAAACTCAGTTAAACTCCAATAGTTTACCACCACTCATTAGTGATTACCCCCACTTGTAGATGCTAGTGCTAAGCATAAAACTTGATCAACATTAGATGGGAATACTTGGTGAAAAGGGTTATGAAAACCTTAGAATGATGGATCATTCTACTGAGATGTTTTGACATGTGTTTCCGAACACCTGATGATTTTGGTGATGAAAATGTTGAGGCATGAGCCTTAGCCCTTCTTAAAACTAATGGTTGTCTGGATGCGATACCATTCCAATTTTATCGTACAACCACAATACCCGAAGATTGGGTAGGGCTTGACTGGAAACTTATATACCTTAGTATTGGTTCCCTCACGGCCAAGGTCTGAGATGAGGCTACCTTGTGAAGATTGTCCACCTGTGCAGTACCCAAGATGACAGTTGGTCATGGTTGCGAGGCCAAACTCACAAGAGAGGTGCTTATACTAGGGCGTGTAATTGAAAGGTTATGATTGATTATCCGCATACTGAGTATGGTGAATTCAGGATTTATTCCTGACGGATGTATCGAATGTTGTGGTGAAAGTGTACAATCTCTGCAGAGTGTCAAACTACTCGAATAGCCGCGTCCGCGGTTATGGACAGTTGGAGTGGCCATATTGTTCCTCCGTCAGACTTTTCAAAATGATTTGTGAAAGGAAGTGAGACTTTGACTTCACCACAACAGGGTTGTGGCATGAGATACAAGAACCCACTTAGGTGTTATAAAACCTTAACTAGCATTCGTTGTTTCCAAACTTAGTAGAGATAAATATGGCTTTTACAAAATAACCCTAGAGCTTAGTGTCCTATTATCAAAAACCCCTTTCACTTGTTAGTATTAGTTTGCGAGTACTTAAAGAGTACTCATGGCTTTGTCCCTGGCTATTCCCATGGCCAGACTATGAAGAGGAGTACCTGGAGGATGGACCCCAGGAAGGTTACGACAACTAGGATCATCTCCCATCGTCAGCATTGCCTGTTACCCCGAAGATGGAGCTTCGCCTATGCTACCGTTATTATTACATATTCCGCTGCTTGAAGTTGTATTAAGAACTGGATCAATGAGATCCCTATTTGTGTAAGACCTTATGTATGGTTTGTAATGGATGATGTACTGTGGTATCCAATTCTGTTATGTCTCGCAAAAATGGTAATCCTGGGATTGCGATGTATGGCATAACAGGCATCTGGGATTAAAAATCCGGGTGTTGACAAGTTGGTATCAGAGCCATCTTGACCATAGGAGACCCTAGTTAGACTGGACGTTTGAATCGAAAACTTAGTTTCAAAACCAAAGAAAACAAATATTTACAAAAACTTATTCTCATTCTTATCCCTTTGATTCTTTCATAAAAATTCATGTTCCTCAAAAACTCTTGCAAAATACATAAAATTTTGACACACTTGACCACTCTACTAACTTACTCATCCTATATTCTCATAGATGGACGTGAAGTACATCAAGTTTTATCAGTTGGGGAATGGAGGAGACCTTATCTTTGAGAGGGATTTGGACCAGCTTTCGGAACTTTTGGAGCATCCGCACCCCGAGTTCTTCGAAGCTCAGCTCAATGATCAAGGAGGAGAAGATCTGCAGTGGCTAATTGTTGCAAGTCTCCGAGGAAAGATTGAACCTTCCACTGCTGAGGGAATTCAGTTTACCTTAAGAGAGAACAACTGGCTCGACGGACTTGCCAGTGCCATGCATGAAGCTCTTTCCCGTCTGTGTGGGTAGAGCATCAATCAAATCAAGGGAACCCGCTTTGAGTTTTGCCCAAGGCGTGATGCTAATGGACAACCACTTGAAGCCCCATACCACCCTGAGCTAAAGACCCAAGTGGACCACCTTAGCTTCATGATGTATGATCGTCAGCAGGAGTTGGATAACTGCCGTGACTACTCCAACCACAAGTCTGCCATCATCAAAACGAAGGATCGAACCATCACCATGCTAGCAAAGGATCGCAAGTCTCGCCGCCGTCAGCTCGACAAGAAGGAGCGCATTATTGCCCGTCTTCGCCACCGTATCTCATCTTTGGAGGAGACCATCCACGAGAGAGACATGCAGTTGGAGGAAAGGGAGAATGCCGGAGAGGATCTTCGTGGAGACCCCTACTCCTATCTCAGCGATGACGATGATTTTTTGGAGGATCAGGCTATGGACTTCTTCACCGATGAGGATGATTTTGCCTTCATCGTTGATGATGAGGATGATGAAGCCACAGATTCCGAGGAGTAGTAGCACTTGAGCACTAGCGTAGTGAGTAGTATTTGGTCCCACTGTATCGTAGTTTTCAGAATGGTTCTTAAAACCATCTGTTTTTCTTTGTTGTGGTGTGTGTTGTATCGTGTGCTATGAATGAATGAATGAATAAAAAAGAAAGTTGCTAGAAAAATCTGAGTCAAACTTTAAAAACTTTTCAAAGACCCAAAACCTTAGAAATTTCCCTCTTTTCTCACGATCTATCTCAATCTTCAGATGCCACGTGGAGGAAGTGGTTCATCCCTGGACCCGATGTTGCAGATTCTGCAAATGTTGACTTCTGACCGCGAAGCTGAAAGAGCGGAACGTCAAGCCAACCTAGCCACCCTGTAGCAGATAGCCCAGCTAGCCCACAACAACCAAGGCCATGGAAATCATGACAACCATGGATCTAATCTCAAGAATTTCCAGAATACCAACCCACCTGTTTTCACTAAGTCAGAAGAGCCCTTAGACACCGATGATTGGCTGCAAACCATGGAAAACAACCTAGAAGTCGCCGGAGTGGAAGCCAATGAGAAAGTTCTGTTCGCCACCCACTATCTAGCCGGAGATGCCAGAGCATGGTGGAACAGTGTTCGCGCAATGACCGGAGCCCAGATGATGACTTGGGAGGAATTCAAGGTCTAGTTTAGCAGAACCCATGTGCCACCAGGTTTGATCAAGAGAATGAGAGACGAGTTCAGAGAGCTGAAGCAAGGAAGGATGACCGTAGTGGAATACCGGGACAAATTCTTGTCATTAGCTAGGTATGCCCCGGATGAGATCGACACCAAAGCCAAGAAGAAAGAAAGATTCCTGAATGGTCTGCACGATGAGATGCAGACAATGTTAGTCAATATCCCCTTTGCTGATATTGAAGCCCTTGTCGACTCTGCTATCCAGATGGAAGGAAAGATCAACCAAGCCAATGAGAACCGCAAGCGTCGCTTGATGCATCAGCCAGGAACCCATCAGACCCCAAAGTATCGCCTTAACCCATCTCCCGGATTTCCCCAAGAACCAACAGACCCCCGATGAACCGTTCGACCTACCCCAACCGTGGAAACCCTAGGCCCAGAGGAAATCACAACAACCCCGACAACGCTAGCAATTCCAATCGTGCCCCACCCAAGTTCAACACGAACAATGCTACCGCCAACACCAACACTGCCCCAAGGACTGGAAGCAATGTTGTGCCTGTAGCAGCAAAGGACAAGTCGCAAGTGACTTGTTATGACTATGGAAATAAGGGTCACTACTCCAATGAGTGCCCCAACAAGAAGAATGCCGCAGCACCCAATGCCAATGCCCCAGCTCATCAGCAACGTCGTGTTCGGCCCGGAAGAAGATTTGCCCCAGGGAATTCGCTCAACCGCAATGGCCGTCTTTTTCTCATGCATGCTGAAGAGGCTCAGGAAGCGCCAGACATCATTCTGGGTATGTTTTCTGTTAATTCAGTACTTGCACGAGTTTTGTTTGATTCTGGTGCAT
The DNA here is from genome assembly GCA_023614405.1 of Avena insularis. Taxonomy (NCBI): domain Eukaryota; kingdom Viridiplantae; phylum Streptophyta; class Magnoliopsida; order Poales; family Poaceae; genus Avena; species Avena insularis. The sequence goes on from CM042687.1 coordinate 23,815,692, forward strand.
CGCACTCATTTGTCACCGAAGAATTTGCATGCACTAGTAAAATTCAACCAACCAAACTGAAGCATGTTATGATTGTTCAAATTCCCGGATCAACCACCAAGGCTAGGCAAATTTGCAAAGTCGTCCCTATCCGAATCCATGGTATAGATTTTTATGCTAATCTGATAGTACTCGGAACTAAAGGTTTGGAAGTAGTACTAGGAATGGATTGGATGTCCAAACATAAAGGATTGATTGACTGTGCCAAGAAAGCCATAACCATGACCAGTACCGCCGGAATATCAGTCGAGCATATATCTGAAACCTTACCTCGCTAATTCAAGTGTAACAAGAGTATAGCCCAACCTACCATTGACCAAGTCCGGATAGTCTGTGAATACCCCAATGTATTTCCAGATGTTTTTCCCGATATGGCCCCAGATCGGGATATCGAGTTTATCATTGAACTAATCCTCGGAACCGGACCCATAGCCCAGAGACCATATAGTATGAACCCGTCTGAACTGGCAGAACTAAAGAAGAAACTGGATTCCATGTTGGAAATTGGATTGATTCAACCAAGTGCGTCACCTTGGAGATCACCTGTTTTGTTCGTGGATAAGAAGGATGGAGGTAACTGTTTGTGTACGGATTATCGGAAGTTGAATGATGTCACTATCAAGAACAAATACCCCTTGCCCAAGATAGAAGATTTGTTTGATCAGTTGACCGGTGCTCAAGTGTTTTCTAAGATTGATCTTAGGACTGGGTATCATCAACTCAAAATTTGTGCAGAGGATATTCCAAAGACTGCCTTTACCACCAGATATGGATTGTATGAGTATACAGTCATGTATTTTGGATTAACCAATGCCCCCGCTTATTTCATGAATCTCATGAATAAGATTTTTATGGACTTCCTGGATAAGTTTGTCGTTGTTTTCATCGATGACATTCTGATTTATTCTAAATCGGAAGAAGAACATGAGCTACACCTAAGGACCATTCTTGGAACCCTTAGAGAGCATCAGCTGTATGCAAAGTTTAGCAAATGTGAATTCTGGTTACAGGAGGTAGGATTCCTCGGTCACATTGTATCAGACGGAGGAATTGCCGTTGACCCTGCCAAAGTGAAAGATGTCGAAGATTGGCAAGCCCCAACCACTCAAACCCAAGTGCGTGCCTTTCTTAGATTGGCGGGATATTACCGCAAATTCGTAGAAGGATTCTCGAGTATCGCCAGACCCATGACCCAATTGCTGAAGAAGGACAAGAAGTTTGAATGGACCGACAAATGTGAAGCGAGTTTTCGAGAACTCAAGAGGAGATTGATTTCAGCCCCAATCTTGATCATGCCGGATATCAAGAAGCCCTTCGATGTGTATTGTGATGCATCCAATATCGGTCTCGGATGTGTGCTAATGCAAGAAGGCAAAGTTATATCTTATCTATCTCGACAACTGAAGCAACATGAGCAAAATTACCCAACCCATGACCTCGAACTCGCAGCCGTAGTTCTAGCCTCAAGACATGGAGGCATTACCGATGGGAAACCGCTAGAGATCTATACGGATCACAAGAGTCTGAAGTATATATTCACTCAGAAGGAGCTGAATATGAGACAGAGAAGATGGATTGAGCTAATCAAGGATTACGATATGGACATTCACTATCACCCTGGTAAAGCCAATGTGGTAGCCGATGCCCTTAGCAGATTGTCGTGCCGCTTGAACTCCATGATTTTGAAGGAGCAACCAAGCCTGCACAAAGATATGGAAGATTTTCGAATAGAATTAGTAAGTGAAGGATTTTTGGCTAGCATAGAACTTCATCCCACTTTGATCAGTCAGATTAAAGAGGCGCAAAAGGGAAATGCTAGTATTGACGGAATCAAGCGTCGTATCGATACAGGCAAAGTACCTGGATTCACCGAAGACGAAGAAGGAGTTCTGTGGTACAAAGGACGCCTTTGTGTACCAGCAGATTCTGAGTTGAAAGAAGTGATTCTGAAGGAGGCTCATGATACTCTTTATTCTATCCATCCTGGAGGAACTAAGATGTATCAAGATTTAAAAGAGCAATTTTGGTGGCATAAGATGAAGAGAGAAATCAGAAGCTATATCGCCAAGTGTGATATTTGTCAGCGAGTCAAGGCAGGACATCAAAGACCTGCTGGATTGTTGCAACCCTTGCAGATTCCGGAATGGAAATGGGATTCTGTTGGAATGGACTTTATCACTGGACTGCCTACTTCTAGTAGGGGAAATGACTCTATCTGGGTCATAGTGGACAGATTGTCCAAAGTCGCCCATTTCTTGCCCGTCAAGACCACATATCAGAGTTCGAAGCTAGCGGAGTTGTACATCGCTAGGATAGTTAGTTTGCATGGAGTCCCCAAGAACATCGTATCTTGTAAGGTTCCCAACCTTTAATAAGGTAGAGATCCCTGTGTTTACAATGCTAGTCCCTGGATCAATAGCTAGCATCCACAGTTAAGATGTAATATCAAGAAACAAAGGTCATAATACAACTTTATAACCAGGAATAAAATAATTTATTACATCTTACATAGCTCATTTGGCTATCACATTACATTGCAGCAGAATATCTATAAGCATGGGGTCCTTCATCTTCAAAGTGCCACAGGCAGACATGTTGGTTGTAGACTTGTAATCCTAATCATTTAAACTTCACTAATATCAATCAATCCTGCAACATAACAAGTTACAGCCAAAAGGGTCAATACATTTGAATTGTATTGGCAAGTGATACTATGGTAGTATAGTGGAGTCTATCATCTATATGCATTTGGCTAAGTGGAGCTTAGGCTTGCTTTGCTCAAAATAGATTTTCCTTATCATTTGAAAACACTATGTTTTTGTTTGACAAAAATCACCCAAGGAACCACCAATAGAAATTGGTGATCCTTTCAACCCTTGTTCAACCACAAGTTTTTAACTTAGAAATTTGGATGATGAGATTCTTGATAGCTTCCATGTCTTGATGCTCAAATTGTCCTTTGCCAGGGACATGGCTAAGTACTTAGATTTTACACTCTGCAGAGGTGGTGCACTTTCCCCACAAGACTTGGTGTCACCAAGACAAGATCTTTCAGAAGCCTTCCCTTAGACCAAAATGGACGCGCTCCAACCTATCATTACCCTACCACCAACTGTCCATTTGGCTAAGTTATTGCAACCTATATGATCAGGCAGAGCCCATAATGCCAAGGGGCTGCACTTGAAGCTTCTCAACATTTGACATCTCAAATCTCTTTGTTCCTAGGTGGCCATCCACAAGTGAGACACCAAGTTTTCCCCAGCATGCTGGACTTGGTGATGCCCAAGTTTCCCCCAGCATACTAGACTTGCATGACCACTCAACACAAACCATTCCTTCCATTCCACCCAGGTGATTCATTCACTTAGTTGTTTTATTAAACAAAACTCAAGTCCTCAGACTTAGAAATTTTTCCATAGCATGAATATATATTCCACCCTTGTTTTCTATTAGCTAAGCTAAGCATGATAGTAGTAAGGATCATTAACTTAGAAATTTCTACTAAGGTTTCATCTATTAGGATTTCCCATAGCATGGTTTATACTTAGCAAAATTTCATATAAGTCCTACTTAGAAATATCACTAATGCATAGTGAAAATAATGGGACAAAAGTATGAAGCATCACTTGCCTTTTTGGTAGAGGGTATAAGTTCACTCCTTGATCTTTGCAATGTTCACACACTTCAAGTCACTACAATTCAATCAAGCAAACAACATTTCAATCTACCATTCAAGCAATTCATCACATAAAATGATAAAAACAAAGCAATGCATGCAAGCATTGTTTTATTTTGAAAAGTGGTTTCTAATGGTTCATAAACATTTGGAAACACCTATTGGTCATTTTATAAAGTGACAAAACTATTTGCAAAAGTTTTTACTTCATAAACCATTTTTAGATCAAGTCATTATTTTATGTGGTGAAGAAATGCTTTTAATAAGGAAAAATTCTATAGGTTTCACAAAATATGTTTTCAAACCATAAAACCTTGTGTTTAGGGTCAGAGAGTTTATTTTCCAAAACATTTCCTAAAGGTTTTCCTCCAAAATCATTTTTAACAATTAAACCATATTTTTATTTGACTAGAAATGGTTTAATTCAAAGATTCATTCTTTTGTTTCACAAAATACATTTTTGAAACCACAATTTGTTTCCTATGGTCAGTAGGTTCAAAACACACAATTTGCCAAAGATTTTATCCTCAAAATCATTTTTGAACAATTTTTATAATCTAAACAAGCATACATAAGTTTCTGCAAAAACAAACATTTTACCAGAAGCTTTTTACTAAACAAAGTGCATGGTTGGCTAGGGCTTGTTTTTCTGAATCCATTGATATAAAGTTTGCAAAATTTGGACGTGTGGATCAAAAGTTATGGAATTTACAAGTTCAACCATCTAATAGGATAGTTTCTGGTTTTTAAATCTAAACCTAGGCCACGTGGCTGTTTCTCATTGGGCCATACCGTTTCGTGTGGATCGATAGATGCTAGCCGTCAGATCTAAAGTACATCGCACGGTACAAAACCAAACTTACCCCTTCGTCTAGTGGATCTATCATAGCCGCCAGATCTAAATCCTACGGTTCCTAGCAACTAGTCAAAGACGGGCGGCGCTGGCGCGGCGGCGAGCGGCGGAGGCGCTCTGACTACGGCGGTATGGCGAATATAGGAAGCGATAGGAGGTCTGGGAGGTCTCACCGGGTTCGCAGGGTCACGGTGATGCTCGAGGTGGCCGCAGAAGGGGCAGGGGCGCACGGCGACGATGGCGATTCCTCGCCGGAGCTAGCATCGGCGTCGGGTGCGTCCTGTTTGTTGACGGGGCGAGGCTACACGACACGGAAAAACCAGATAAAGGCGGCATTAGACGCGCAAGAGAATGGCGAAGACACGAGCATCAAAGAGAGGAGGAGGCGCGGTCAGAAAATACCAGAGGGGTTCGCCGGAGTGGAGGCAGACGGCGGAGGAGCTCTGTTCGTCGAGGTTGCCGATGCTACAGGGCACGCGCGGCCAAGCGGGCGACACTGGGAGGTGCGCCAGGAGGTGGGGAGTACATGAGCTTGGTCGAGGAGGCAAGGGGCGATGCAGGGCTGCCGGAATTTGCTCGTGAAGCTCGTCGGAGCAGCGGCAAAGCAAAATGAAATTGCCGCAGCCTGGTGGCTCCGGGGAAGCGGGGACTGAGGGTAATCAGAGAGGAGGCGAGGGCGTTTAAGATAGCATGGTCGTGGGGTGGAGTAACGCGGGCAATAACGCGTATTCATGCGAGCGTTTAACGGCAAAAAACCGCCGGCGAGGTTTGCGTGCGGGTGAGGAAGAAGAGGGCTGGTGGTGGGGTCCGCGCCGCGAGAAAAGGAGAGGGAGAGCGGGGTCCACCGATCAGCGTCTGTGTGGGTCGATTCGCAGGTAAAAACGGTTCACTTTGAGGGGGTGGAGAGATGGGCTATTGGGCCTGGACTGGGCTGCCGAGCTGGGTTGCTTCCTTTCCATTTTTTTGTTCAGTTTGTTTTTCCTTTTTCATTTCTGTTTTAATTTTGAACCACCAATTCAAACACTCATTTGATTTCAAATCTTTGCCAGATTTTGGGCAGATTTAAATACTGATTAGTAGTATATTCTGATGTCAATTTTTGAATAAAACCTTATTCATTTTGGGGTCTTTTATTTATTCAAAATAGGCTCTAGTTTTTAATTAGGTAGGATTTAATAATAATTTTAAACCTCCATTTAAATTCTTTAGACTTTCCAATTCCTTCCAGTAGGTTTTTATTTGTTTAGTTGGTTCAAAATAATTTATCTTGAATTATTTGGAAAGTATTTAATATGATTTATTAATCATTTAAGATTGGGTATTTGTTTTAATTCCAATGGAATTAAATATAGTTTCAATTCCATAAATTTTATTTGGAGGATTTATTTTATTTAAGTTGATTAAACAACTTTTATTTCACTTGGGTAAATTCCAAATATCATTTTCTGATGATTTAAATTATTGTTCTTATTAGAGATTTGTCTTCATTAAGATAGGGATAGAATGGTTATTGCCATTTTATTTTATTTGGAAAATTCTTTATCCTTTTTAAATCTCCTTAGGATTATTTGCTCACCAATTGGTATGGGTTTCTAGATAGGTTCTTTATTAGCTTTGGGAATTCAATTTCTTATCTTATTAAATTCATAAGATTTTATTTATGGTTCCAAATTAAGTGAAACCAATTTATATGGTTTTATAATATTTCTATTTGTCTTTCTTGATCATTTGTGAATGTTTGTTGACCAAATTTTTATATGGATCAAATCCATGGATTTGGAGATAACTTGGAAATGATTTTTATTCCATTAGGGTTTTGGGTTTGGATTTATTTCCAAGTGTTTAAATTTCCAGATACATTCATTGAGGAATGCAATTCCCTTGATTTGGATTTTGTTGAATTCAATCTTTTTATCATAATTTGTTCAAGATGGGGTTTTAAGTTTCCATTTAGAAACAAAATTTTCTTTTCACCCTGATTTTCAACAAAAATTTATTTTGTTTATTTTATTTTTCACATTACAAGATTTGGAAAATCTTGGGATGTGACAGGCTACCACCCTTAAAATAAATCTCGTCCCGAGATTTGGGGAGGATAGGGGTTACAAGTTGGCTCAAAGCATCTAGGGTACTACCACCCTTAAAAATTTTCCAACTAATACATATTGGTCTTCTTGGGATCCTGTTGAAATCTCTCTGGGCAAACATCTGCATAGTGTCCTTTGTTTCCACACTTGAAACATGTGATAAGGCTGAGATCCATCATAGGCTTGTTTATCTTGTGCTTCATCTTTTCTGGACAGTTGCTTGCATAATGTCCTTGGTTACCACAATTGTAGCATGTGATAAGATTGAGTTCATCACGTATCTTCTGTGGGAAAGTTGCTACATAATGGCCTAGCTCTTTGCAATTGTTGCTACACACTTGGCTAATCTCCTTATACTTCTGCTTCTCTGGACATTTACTGGCATAGTGTCCCATTTCTTTGCAATGATTACATTGCACATGGCTTTTGTCCTTCTTTTTCTTGGGTTTCTCCAAAGCTAGGAGTGCTTCCAGTTCATGTTCTTCATATGTTATCTCATAGGTAGGAATGTTTACTGGTTTCTTTGACCTTCTATTGCTCCTTGGATAATTCATATGTCTCCTCTTTGGTCCTTTAAATTGGGTCATATTGCATGGAGGTACAAGTGGAGATTTTCCTTTGTCTTCATCCTTCTTGGTAGACTTGGCTCTCTCATGGTAATCTGCAATCAGTTGTTGCACTCCACCTTGTTTCCTTTGTTCAACTATGGAATAGATGGGGCATTGGATAGGGACATGATTGTTTCCTTCACATAGGTAACAAGTAGCTTGGGATGTGGGGCATTGGTCAATTGGATGTTTCTCTTCACAGTTGGGGCATTGATCTCCATGCTCCTTAGAAGTGTGATCCTTGTCTCCACAAATATTGCAAGCTTGGGTTCCTTCTAGAATAACATCTTTGTCATCCTTGTTGTCACAAACTCCTCTGGAAGAGTTGCTTTCCATGTTGATCATTTGATCTGTCACTTTATGCAACAATTGGGTTTGGGTTTCCAAAAACCTTTGCATGGTTGGATCTACCTCACTGGTGTTGGCTATGAATTGAGCTGTCACTTGGTTCAACTGGTTTTGGGTTACTATAAGTTCTCTCATGTTGTCCTCTTGGTTGTTGTTGTCATCAATCTTGATGTTGGAGTCTCTTGGAGAAGTCATCTGTTTGGGTTGGATTTGGATTAGAATAGGCAAAAGATTTCTAAGGAAATAATTCTAATCACACACATCACAATTCACACAAGCATTGTGCAAGCAATCACAAACAAACATTACACTCAAACAACAAGTTTCAAGCATATTTTTAGGCAACCAAAAATATTTTCGTTACACCACATAAGTTGGTGGGTTTGACTTAAACTAAATATGGTGGTCCATCTATATGGTTCACTTGAAATCTTTCCATCCTTCTTAGTTGATTCTTCATGAACAAAATCTTTGTATCCTTAGAGAATTTCTTGCATCTTGGTCTCAAAACTTCAAAGAGATGATGGTTCCTTCTGAGTTGTGTTTCCTTAGTCTTCAAGTCTTGAGAAACATTTCTTGTCACACTTGTAGTCCTTAGTGATATCCAAGATTGAAGTCCTTGGCGAAAATGATGAAGATGTTGAAGTCATTAGAGTTGAAGATGTTGAAGTCATTAGAGTTGATGAAGTCCTTTGCACATGGTGAAATCTTTGGCCATGGGGTAGGCTTGTCCATCAAGTTTGAAATAGAAGAGATGTAGAATCAAAACCAAAGTGGTTGAGGAAAGAGTTTACAATATTGTTTGTAAATAAGTTTTGGGACAAATTCAACTCCTATTTTTCTAAGGGGTTTTGTCCAATCCTAGGTTTACAAATCCTACAGGTGACACAATGCTCTGATACCATCTGTAAGGTTCCCAACCTTTAATAAGGTAGAGATCCCTGTGTTTACAATGCTAGTCCCTGGATCAATAGCTAGCATCCACAGTTAAGATGTAATATCAAGAAACAAAGGTCATAATACAACTTTATAACCAGGAATAAAATAATTTATTACATCTTACATAGCTCATTTGCTATCACATTACATTGCAGCAGAAGATCTATAAGCATGGGGTCCTTCATCTTCAAAGTGCCACAGGCAGACATGTTGGTTATAGACTTGTAATCCTAATCATTTAAACTTCACTAATATCAATCAATCCTGCAACATAACAAGTTACAGCCACAAGGGTCAATACATTTGAATTGTATTGGCAAGTGATACTATGGTAGTATAGTGGAGTCTATCATCTATATGCATTTGGCTAAGTGGAGCTTAGGCTTGCTTTGCTCAAAATAGATTTTCCTTATCATTTGAAAACACTATGTTTTTGTTTGACAAAAATCACCCAAGGAACCACCAATAGAAATTGGTGATCCTTTCAACCCTTGTTCAACCACAAGTTTTTAACTTAGAAATTTGGATGATGAGATTCTTGATAGCTTCCATGTCTTGATGCTCAAATTGTCCTTTGCCAGGGACATGGCTAAGTACTTAGATTTTACACTCTGTAGAGGTGGTGCACTTTCCCCACAAGACTTGGTTTCACCAAGACAAGATCTTTCAGAAGCCTTCCCTTAGACCAGAATGGACGCGCTCCAACCTATCATTCCCCTACCACCAACTATCCATTTGGCTAAGTTATTGCAACCTATATGATCCAGGCAGAGCCCATAATGCCAAGTGGCTGCACTTGAAGCTTCTCAACATTTGACATCTCAAATCTCTTTGTTCCTAGGTGGCCATCCACAAGTGAGACACCAAGTTTTACCCAACATGCTGGACTTGGTGATGCCCAAGTTTCCCCCAGCATACTGGACTTGCATGACCACTCAACACAAACCATTCCTTCCATTCCACCTAGGTGATTCATTCACTTAGTTGTTTTATTAAACAAAACTCAAGTCCTCAGACTTAGAAATTTTTCCATAGCATGAATATATATTCCACCCTTGTTTTCTATTAGCTAAGCTAAGCATGATAGTAGCAGGGATCTTTAACTTATAAATTTCTACTAAGGTTTCATCTACTAGGATTTCCCATAGCATGGTTTATACTTAGCAAAATTTCATATAAGTCCTACTTAGAAATATCACTAATGCATAGTGAAAATAATGGGACAAAAGTATGAAGCATCACTTGCCTTTTTGGTAGAGGGTATAAGTTCACTCCTTGATCTTTGCAATGTTCACACACTTCAAGTCACTACAATTCAATCAAGCAAACAACATTTCAATCTACCATTCAAGCAATTCATCACATAAAATGATAAAAACAAAGCAATGCATGCAAGCATTGTTTTATTTGAAAAAGTGGTTTCTAATGGTTCATAAGCATTGTTTTATTTGAAATACCAGAGGGGTTCGCCGGAGTGGAGGCAGATGGCGGAGGAGCTCTGTTCGTCGAGGTTGCCGATGCTACAGGGCACGCACGGCTAAGCGGGCGACACTGGGAGGTGCGCCAGGAGGTGGGGAGTACGTGATCTTTGTCGAGGAGGCAAGGGGCGATGCAGGGCTGCCGGAATTTGCTCGTGAAGCTCGTCGGAGCAGCGGCAAAGCAAAATGAAATTGCCGCAGCCTGGTGGCTCCGGGGAAGCGGGGACTGAGGGTAATCAGAGAGGAGGCGAGGGCGTTTAAGATAGCATGGTCGCGGGGTGGAGTAACGCGGGCAATAACGCATATTCATGTGAGCGTTTAACGGCAGAAAACCGCCGGCGAGGTTTGCGTGCGGGTGAGGAAGAAGAGGGCCGGTGGTGGGGTCTGGCGTCAGTGAGAAAAGGAGAGGGAGAGCGGGGTCCACCGATCAGCGTCTGTGTGGGTCGGTTCGCAGGTAAAAACGGTTCACTCTGAGGGGGTGGAAAGATGGGCTGTTGGGCCTGGACTGGGCTGCCAAGCTGAGTTGCTTCCTTTCCATTTTTTTTGTTCAGTTTGTTTTTCCTTTTTCATTTCTGTTTTGATTTTGAACCACCAATTCAAACACTCATTTGATTTCAAATCTTTGCCAGATTTTGGGCAGATTTAAATACTGATTAGTAGTATATTCTGATGTCAATTTTTGAATAAAACCTTATTCATTTTGGGGTCTTTTATTTATTCAAAATAGGCTCTAGTTTTTAATTAGATAGGATTTAATGATAATTTTAAACCTCCATTTAAATTCTTTAGACTTTCCAATTCCTTCCAGTAGGTTTTTATTTGTTTAGTTGGTTCAAAATAATTTATCTTGAATTATTTGGAAAGTATTTAATATGATTTATTAATCATTTAAGATTGGGTATTTGTTTTAATTCCAATGGAATTAAATATAGTTTCAATTCCATAAATTTTATTTGGAGGATTTATTTTATTTAAGTTGATTAAACAACTTTTATTTCACTTGGGTAAATTCCAAATATCATTTTCTCATGATTTAAATTATTGTTCTTATTAGAGATTTGTCTTCATTAAGATAGGTATAGAATGGTTATTGCCATTTTATTTTATTTGGAAAATTCTTTATCCTTTTTAAATCTCCTTAGGATTATTTGCTCACCAATTGGTATGGGTTTCTAGATAGGTTCTTTATTAGCTTTGGGAATTCAATTTCTTATCTTATTAAATTCATAAGATTTTATTTATGGTTCCAAATTAAGTGAAACCAATTTATATGGTTTTATAATATTTCTATTTGTCTTTCTTGATCATTTGTGAATGTTTGTTGACCAAATTTTTATATGGATCAAATCCATGGATTTGGAGATAACTTGGAAATGATTTTTATTCCATTAGGGTTTTGGGTTTGGATTTATTTCCAAGTGTTTAAATTTCCAGATACATTCATTGAGGAATGCAATTCCCTTGATTTGGATTTTGTTGAATTCAACCTTTTTATCATAGTTTGTTCAAGATGGGGTTTTAAGTTTCCATTTCGAAACAAAAGTTTCTTTTCACCCTGATTTTCAACAAAAATTTAGTTTGTTTATTTTATTTTTCACATTACAAGATTTGGAAAATCTTGGGATGTGACATATCTGATCGAGGAACTCAGTTTACCTCGAGATTCTGGAAGAAAGTCCAAGAAGGTTTAGGAACCCGACTAGATTTCAGCACCTCATATCACCCTCAGACCGATGGACAAACGGAGCGAGTAAACCAAATACTCGAAGATATGCTGAGAGCATGTATTTTAGAATATGGATCCAAGTGGGAAGACTGTCTGCCGTTTGCAAAATTCTCATAAAATAACAGTTATCAAGCCAGTTTGCAAATGGCCCCCTTTGAATTCATGTACGGAAGAAAGTGTCGCACCCATTTGAACTGGTCGGAAGTAGGAGAGAGTCAGATTTTCGGACCCGACATCCTACGAGAAGTAGAAGAGAAGGTTCACAAGATTCGTGAGCACCTTAAGACTGCGCAGTCCAGACAGAAGAGTTACGCCGATAAGAGACGTAGAGACCTCGGCTTCAACATAGGAGATTTTGTTTATCTGAAAGTGTCACCATTGAAGGGAATGCAGCGTTTCCAACTCAAAGGAAAGTTAGCCCCCAGATATATCAGACCTTTCAAGATTCTGAACCGTCGAGGAGAAGTGTCGTATCAATTGGAACTACCCGAAGAGATGTCATCTGTGCACAAGGTGTTCCACATCTCATTACTTCGCAAGTGTCTCGAAGTCCCCGAGAAGACCGAAGTGTTCAAAAATATCGATCACCGGACCATAGAGATCAACGATGACCTGACCTATCCCGAAGTACCCATTCGTATTTTGGAAGAAGCCTTCCGAACTACCCGAACCTGAAGCATCAAGTTTCTCAAGATTCAGTGGAGCAACCACACAGAAGAGGAAGCTACCTGGGAGCGCGAAGATCACATCAGGACAGAGTTTCCCGATCTCTTCAAATCCTAGGTAATCTTTTTTGTCCTTTTACAAATATCGGGACGAGATTTTGTTTAAGGGGGGAAGGTTTGTAACATCCCAAAAATACTAAACTTGGATCATCAAACTCTAATCATCAAAATTAGGGTTAACAAAAACTTTTCTAAATAAAAAAAATATGAAAGCATGCATGTGTGTATGCATCCCATTTTGAATTCTTTTGAATTGCCTTGTTTATGTGTTTATTTGCTTGTAAAATGTTTCTTAGGTGAAATAAACATCATCTAAACAATCCCCACACTTTTCCCAAAGACAAACAAATCAAAACAAACCAAATTGGATGAATGGTCATTTTCAACAATTTAACTCCCATGCCTACTTTGGCTGTCCCAAACTTTCAGAACTTAACAGAAACTTTTCTGGATCTTTGCACCCCTTGATTGTACTCATAACAAAGTATCAAGTCCCACTTTGTGATCATCTAGAAACTTTCAAATGCATAGTTTAAATGACAATTCAAAATTGAATCTTTATCATATGAGAAGATCCCACTTTTTCAAAAACCACTCAAACAAGCTCAACTTTCAAAACCCAAGCATCTGTAGACTCACCAGCACCAGCCTAACACACCCACCAAAAATCTTTTCAAAATTCAAAACTTGAATTCTTGCGGCCATTTCATCAAACACATTGCAGACACAAATCATCAAAATCTTAAACACTATTGTGAGCAGTGATTGAATCCTAACTTGTTCCCTCTCTGGTTACAACTAGGTTTTAGTAGATCATCTAGCTCAATTGCACACCCTTAGCATCACTGTAAGCTTGGCATTGCCATCAATGGTGAGCAGGCCGAATGCACCCTTGTCACCCCCATGTCGACAACAAGCTAGGAGGAGAAACAAGCCTAGCCAGCATGTCTGGGAGCAAGCCAACATCCCACCGCTTACCCCTCGGGCGCTTGAACGCTACCATCGACCACACGCACGAACCATGCCAACCTCGCTAGCAACCATGCCGAGAGCACTCCCCGTGCGCCATGCTCGACCGATGCCCACAGACCGCGCGCCGCCCTCGCCGCGTGTATACGTGATCACCACCATCCCAGAAACCCCGCAGACACGCTCGTTCGCCGCCGCGCGGACCACGCGCGTTGTGCGCCAATAAATCTTCCGTCGGGCACGCGCAGAGCACCGTCGCGTTACGACCAAACCGCACCGCCCCACGTCTCGCCACCGTGTCATTGAGCATCGCTAGGGAGCATCGCACCGCCCCCTACCATCGCCCACGCTGATAGCCGTCTGTACCGTCGACCACGACGAGCTTACCTTGCGCCCCGTCGTTCCCCTCGCTCCACTATAAATAGAGGTCACCCCCAGCCGAATTGAGCACACCATCTCACTCCCCTCTCCTCACTGATCGTGCCACCCCGTTCCCGGAGCAAGGCGAGCAGCACTTCGCTGGAATTTCACCGGAGTCTGCCGCTGCTGGAGAAGAAGGGGGCCAACGATTGGAGCCGCCCTAGGAGAAGCTGCCGGTACCAGGAGGTTCGCCGTCGTCGACTTTGTCGTTCGCCCACCTTGCCGACCCTCGCCTGAACCCCGGTGAGCCCCCAACGACCCCCACTGGCCGCGCTAGGTTTCTGTCTCGCCGGGGTTGCCCAACGTCGACGATGACTCTCAGCCGTTGGATTAGAACCAGATCGAACGCACCACATCGCCCCATACCGCTTCGCACCCCCTCGTCTCACTGACACGTGGGGACAGCCACTTAACCAGCCCGCATAAGCGCTGTGCTTAGCATGCCGGCCCAGTATCGCTTCCCTCGCAGCCCAGTCATTTGAAATTAACCTTTTCCATTTTATTTCAAACACACTTCTGCACCTAGATTCAAAAATCAACCCAGATCGATTCAGTGAACCAAATTGAATGAAACCAATTTTGTTATAAAGATCTAGGAATGCTGAATCCAAGCCCGTTGGATTCAAGTTATTTGGATTTGTAGATCATCCATGGTAAAAATAACAAGGCAGAAGCTTTTCTGCATTCAAACATTTTTCAAATTAAAACCATAATAGCTTTTGAGTTGATTCCAACTCTCAAAAATCACATTTAACCATACCTTTCAGAATATATAAAAATATATAGGTTTACTTACAGAAATTATGTTCATGTAATAAAAGAATGCTACATAGGCATTTCTAGTCACTTTATTTAATTAAAATAAAAGGGTAAAACCTTATTAAATTGTGACACCACTTTAAATCACCTTCCCATGGACTAAAATATGTGGTGATGACATGTGTCAACATGATCCCATGTTTGGTTTGGAGAATATTAAATCTTGAGAATTTTTTCAATGAGTAGAAATTAATTTTCTAAAAATAAAAGGAATTAAACCAAGCTTTAAGCTTGTAATGTTAGTGATGATGCTAGATCATCTATAGGACCCTTTGGTGTGATGATTGCAACTAGTTAAGTATTGTTTGGTGATTGTGTACATCGTATTTATTTATAGACGCTAGTACCGACCAAGGATACGAGGAGGAAGGAGGATACTACGAAGAAGAAGCCGAGGAGAACTTCAACCACTGCTCTACACAAGGCAAGCTTTACTAATCAAGTTGACTTATGCAAGCTAACACTTGCAAGATACTCTACTTTAGCAAGCCTAATACTACTAGTTGGATGTGCAAGCTAATACCTACTTGCTACCATGCCCACTATATGCCTTAAAGCATATATGATCATAACCCCTTGATAAACCAATCCTAGTTTCACTTGCAAGCTTATTACTTTATTTATTTATCAAAGCTCTTACTTAGGGAGTACTAAAATAAATGGTAGATACTAGAAGGATAATTGAAGGTTGCATAAAGAGCATAAAATTTGGCCTAAGCTAGATAATCCTGATGTCATCCTAAGGCATGAGATTAAACTCAGTTAAACTCCAATAGTTTACCACCACTCATTAGTGCTTACCCCCACTTGTAGATGCTAGTGCTAAGCATAAAACTTGATCAACATTAGATGGGAATACTTGGTGAAAAGGGTTATGAAAACCTTAGAATGATGGATCATTCTACTGAGATGTTTTGACATGTGTTTCCGAACACCTGATGATTTTGGTGATGAAAATATTGAGGCATGAGCCTTAGCCCTTTTTAAAACTGATGGTTGTCTGGATGCGATACCATTCCAATTTATCGTACAACCACAATACCCGAAGATTGGGTAGGGATTGACTGGAAACTTATATACCTTAGTATTGGTTCCCTCACGGCCAAGGTCTGAGCTGAGGCTACCTTGTGAAGATTGTCCACCTGTGAAGTACCCAAGATGACAGTTGGTCATGGTTGGGAGGCCAAACTCATAGGAGAGGTGCTTATACTAGGGCGTGTAATTGAAAGGTTAGGATTGATTATCCACATACTGAGTATGGTGAATTCAGGATTTATTCCTGACGGATGTATCGAATGTTGTGGTGAAAGTGTACAATCTCTGCAGAGTGTCAAAATATTCGAATAGCCGTGTCCGCAGTTATGGACAGTTGGAGTGGCCATACTATTCCCCCGTTAGACTTTTCAAAATGATTTGTGAAAGGAAGTGAGACTTTGACTTCACCACAACAGGGTTGTGTCATGAGATACAAGAACCCACTTAGGTGTTATAAAACCTTAACTAGCATTCGTTGTTTCCAAACTTAGTAGAGATAAATCTGGCTTTTGCAAAATAACCCTAGAGCCTAGTGTCCTATTATCAAAAACCCCTTTCACGTGTTAGTATTATTTTGCGAGTACTTAAAGAGTACTCATGGCTTTGTCCCTGGCTATTCCCATGGCCAGACTATGAAGAGGAGTACCTGGAGGATGGACCCCAGAAAGGTTACGATAACTAGGATCATCTCCCATCGTCAGCATTGCCTGTGACCCCGAAGATAGAGCTTCGCCTACGCTACCGTTATTATTACGTATTCCGCTGCTTGAAGTTGTATTAAGAACTGGATTAATGAGATCCCTATTTGTGTAAGACCTTATGTATGGTTTGTAATGGATGATGTACTGTGATATCCAATTCTGTTATGTCTCGCAAAAATGGTAATCCTGGGATTGCGATGTATGGCATAACAGGCATCTAGGATTAAAAATCCGGGTGTTAACAGTTTGTTATTCGGCGGCATACAACATGCAGCATTCTACTAGCATGCAGGTTCCGGTTTAGTGAAGTGAACCATAAGGGACGGTGGAATTTAAATCTTAGTGTAACTTCTATTTAGGTCAGTTCTAAACCTACTATCTATGGAGATAGAACGGCGATGAGAAATAGATCATACCAATGATGGGGCAGGTAGTGGACGGTGATTTCAGGGATGTCGGTGCAGGTACCGGAGTTGACGACGGAGACGTCGGAGAAGGGCTCCTGAGTCTAGGTAGTAGTAGAATAAAGTAGCCTGCGTTGTGAACAGGATGATGGGATCGAAGTTGCTCCAAGGCAGTGATGGCGCGACTGAAACAGAGATGTTGCCCGGTCGTTTTTCCTTGTCTCCGGCCGCGAAATCGATCAATTATAACATGTGGAAGACGTGCATGAAATAAAGGTAGATACTATAGAAAAGAAGGTCCTGGGTCCCTGTGACTACCTCGCCACGATCGGCGAAAATTCGACCAAGAGAATTGCATCTGCCCGAGAGGCAGCGCTGGGGCGCGGTGAGGTGGAGCTATGGAGTGAGAGATGGGGAGCCGGGGGCGCTGCTTAAACACATAGAGGGAGTCAGACGTCAGGGATCCGAAGAGCAGTCGACGGTCTTTTCGGCTAGGTCGTAATGGAGATTTAAGACTGTGGTCATCAAGGAAAATTTAAGGTGCACTAAATTGAGGTCTTAATTCTCTGAATGGGACGTTCGTTGATTGTGGAGTAATTTCCGTGTTTATATTCAGCCCTTAAAAGGTCTAGAATCGATTGAATTTTGGGGGGAAGGTAGAGGCGGCTTGGAGAGATAACTGTCGTTCAGTTTCTGTACGTGCTGCCGTTCTGTTTTCTGTAAGTGCTAGTGCAAAGGAGGAAGATGACCTGGTCGATTTATTGGATGGGCCAGAAAAAGTAAGCCCAAAAAGGAAACAAAGGTAGTGAAAATATAGACGGGGAGGAGGGAGTTGGCCACGGTGGGCTGGTCCAATGGTGGTCTGCCAACCTTTTATTTTATTTTATTTTCTTTCTAAGTTTTTCATTTAGGGTTCCACATTGATCCAAATAATTTTCTATGAATTTGTAGGATTCAAATTATTCCTTTAGGACCTTTACACACAATTTTGGTCGAATAAATTTATAGAAATCATTTTGTACCTTTTGGCCTAATATGGCTACTTAGGCACTCTTACATAATAGTTTTAGGATTTTATATATTTTTCCAAAAAAATCAAGCAATGCCACGAACACAAAAATAATATTTCCTTGTTAGACCATATAAGAAAATTTTAATTACCAATATGCAATATAAAACCTTATTATGCAAGTATTCCTATATAATATATTTCCCACATACGTTTATTTATATATGGAAATGTCATGTCATTACGCTCTCTCTTAAATCAAGTGCTGGGTAAATAATTAGATATCCAAATAAAAACTAAAGTCGAGTTAGAACATATTAGAATATTACTCCATCATAATTGAGAAAGTCATTATATTCCCATCCTTGAATAGTGAGTGCATGGTTGGTTAAATATTCTAAATGTCAATCAAATCCAAATGGTAAGAAACAAAATACGAACAAGTCGGATAGTCATGTTTAATCGACTCTCAAATAAATTAGAAACCAAGGATGCTATATTTAAAAACATGTCATCACAAGTTTCTTTTCCTTGAGAATTTTCAACAAAGTCAAACAATTCATCGAATTTATTCTATGAATCCGACATTCCAAAATTTTGGAAAATTTTGGGATACGACAATACATAGTTCACTTTCAACGCGAAAAAAGACAGTTATCAAAAAAAGTCCACAAGCATTGAAAAAAAGACAGTTCACACAGTTGTCCGAAAAAAAGTTCGCGAAACATAGTTCACGTGCATTAAAAAGAAAATTTACTCTATGGAAAAACAAAGTTCACTTCAGCGCCATAGGGATTCTCTTTATATTTGGTATTTCAAGTTAGATAAAAAAAAGAATTCACTCATTTTGTCCAATAAAAAATTCAGGTGTGGTTAAAAAAGAAAGTTCACTCTGCGGGAAAACAAAGTTCACTTCAAATATATTTGAAAGTTCACTTCGGGCGTGGCTATAAATTCTTAAAGTTCACTCTGAACATGGCGGACATTCGTTAAAAAATAAAGTTCAGATGCGTTGAAAAAATAATTTCACTTTGTTTCTTGGCAAAGTTTAGAAGGGTTCCTATATATATAAATATATATAGGGTGGCACTATTTGACACCCAGGGTGTACAATACTTATTCTACACCCACCCTCTATCTTTAGAACCGTATATTATTTTTACGTTACGTAAATTTTGTATTACTTCGTAAGTCGAGAAGAACATAATAAAATTTAGAAATGACATAATTTTTTTGTTTACATGTCGTAAAAAAAATTGACGTAAAATACATATTTTTGGTGTTTTTACACTATAATGACTCATAAACTTTTTTTCTGTGTCAAATTTTTTGGTTGTGGTGATATATGAACATAATTATTCATATACAAATTATAATTTTTAATCTAACAATGTAAAAATATGTTGAGTGCAAAATAACTATTCAGCACCCTGGGTGCTGAATAGGGTTTCTATATATATATATATATATATATATATATATATATATATATATATATGAATATTCGATGAACGAAGTTTGAATAAAACAATAAAACATTGAAAATCCATCAAGATGGATTGATTTGTTTAATGAACATTATTATCAAAATGTTTCATGAAATAGAATCTGAAAGATTTCAAAATATTCTGGTTTGGCTTCTGAATAGTTTAGAATAGAAAAAGGAAAGAAAACGTTTCTTACTTGTGAAACTAAGAGAAACATTAAGTTTATCTCAATATGAACAATAATGGTTAAAAGGGAAGAAAAGAGATGTGTTATATCTACTATGCCTTGGTCATAGGTTCTTTCATGTAACCATAATGTGTAGTCCCAACATAATGTGACCCAAAGTCTATGGTTAGAAAGAATAAGTTGTTAGTTGTAAGAACATGTACTCAAAGTGATTCTGAGTAAGTCACTCGACCAGAGTTGAGTTCATCCTTAATCTATAAGGAGTGTGGTTAGGCATCGAAATTGTGGTTAAATGCAATATCATCTAGGATCTACATAGATATAGAAGTATATAGCTACTTCAGAAGAGGCCGGTATAATTGTTATGACTTAAAGAAGTTCGACTTCTTATGAGTATGTTTTCAGTATACATGACAACATTGAAAGTTCAATTGAGTTATTGAGCATCATGGTAAATACCAGAAAACAAAGTCTTACTCTACTGCTAAACAAATAGTTTGACACATTATGTAATAATGGTGAAGATGTCATAAAAATAGAAGACATTAACGATTTGCAAAGAACATAAGGATCTGATAATATAGATCAATAGACATAAATTTTTCTCCATGAGCAGGCATGATCAAGAAACACATATGATATGGTTTCACGATCAGTAACAAATGTGAACTAGATTATTTGTACTCTAGTGCGAGTGGGAGACTGGAGGAGATATGCCCTAGAGGCAAATAATAAATAGTGTTTATTATCATATCTCATTAATTCATAATAGTTTTGTATCATGCTATAACTTTATCAATCGTAAACATTGATATACGTGTGATATATAAACAAACCAGATTCCCTAGTAGCCTCTATTTAACTAGTTCATTGGACAACAAATGATCAAGGTTTCCTGATCATGGTGCATTTATGCCAACTAACAATAAAGTCATATTATTAGTGAATAATGTGATGGACATTACCCAATATAAGTATTATAACATGATCAAGTCACATGTTCATCATTGCAATAGTTAGAAACGAAGTATTCTAATCCTTGGATCGTGAGATCATGTTTAATCATTGTCATCCGAGGCTGCTTTGACTGTATCAAACGTCACAATCATAATAGGATGATCATAAAGATGTATGTTGGGTATTCCAGAGGTATAGGTTGAGGTGCATGCATGAAGATCGAGATTTGTTCTCCTGCACGACAGAAAGATACTCTGACCCACTTAGTGAGATTACATCCATAAATTTTGAGCAACATGTGACTAGGTCATGGGGATGAAATATCATGGAATGAGTAAAACATCACTTGTTAGTAACGATATTGAACAAGGTATGATGATATCGATGATCATATCCCGAACAAGTCATTTATCGACATAACAAAGGGAATTGGACTCAACATTTATGGTTTAAATGATAATAGGCATCGTGGAATGCACAGGGTCATTATGGGCATCCCGGCCCCACAATTGATCATTGATCCGAGAGGAGTCTCGATCTTTTCTGTAATGTTATCGAACCATAGGGGTAACACACTTAAGCGTATGATTGCATTTGGAGATCATTTGGTTAACCGGAATCAACAAAGCAAGAAAGAGAGTGAGAGCCAGAATCATTCCAGGAGGATCCGGAGAGTTTCAGAGTGGACCGAAAGATGTTTTGGAGCCAGAATTAATAATATGTATTTATATATTACTTATTGGAACTAATATTAAATACATATTTATTATTAAAATTTAAGGGGCAACTTCCCCTAATGGGCCAAATTCCTGAAGGGAAAAGGGCCCAAGAGGGCAAGGGGAAAGAGGCCACCGTCACTTGCCTTGGGCCGTGGGGGCTCATCCAGCCACCGCGCCCACCTCGAGACGTGCGTGCGCTGGGGCCCACCTAGCCGGCCGGCTGCCGCCTCCTCCGCCCACGCGTGCATCCACCTCCTATCCTTTAGTCCCACCCCGGGACTTGGGGAGAAAGGGGTCTCCCCTTTTCCCCTATATAAGGAGGGTCCTATGGGTGAAAAAATAACAGGCATAAATTAAGATATTTTCTAAGGAATTTTCCTTAAAGAAATTCTCTCTCTTATATCTTGCAACTGCGGCCCCGAGCCAGGGCTGCGTGCACAAGGGAGTGCTTCGCTGTGGCACGATGTAGTGTTGCGAGGATTCTATCTAGAAGATCTACTTCTACACTCTTGGCAGGGATGAGGGAGCCTAAGGTCATCATCATACACCGCACGTGTGATAAACCTCAGAGGTGCTTCCACTTGTGGCACCTCGGTTGTCATGCAAGGACCAAGGATGACTTGTAAGGAGCTTCGCGACCTCGAGGTCGGCTATGGTCTCGACTAGCTCAACCACATTCCATGTGGAACATTAAGCGCTTTCGGTCTATAAGGGTATGTCACCGAAACCTTCTCTGTTACACATTACTCCTAGATAAATCCTGGCATTGGGTGTTGCTCTAGTCATGAAAAATTGTTTTTCTGCTGTGAACCCCTTCAACATATACATTATACCCCTTTTGAGTATATTGAACTACAAAATGTTACAATACTAGTAGAGGAGTCATGCTTTCCCTAGATGAAGCCTCAATTTTGTGCTATTTTTGCCAATTTCTAATACCCTTACGTGGACTATGCTCCTGGATCGATTGATGACCCAACATTCCTCGGGATTTTTGCTGATTCAAGCAAGCTTTGACGCATCAACAAGTTTGTGCTGGAGAAAGATGTTGTTTTCAAAGGGATGAGCATAGGCTAGCGGCATGTGCACATCACAAATAAGTCATACCTGGATATCTATTTGTTACTTTGGTTATCAATTTGTGTAGCTACTATAATATTGTTGGTTATCAGGATTATGCAATGCAATGGAAGTTTATATCCTTAATATTTAGTGATAATAGTTGTTAGAACAAATTATAGGTGCAAGAGTTGTTAAATAAAATTTGCTCACAATTTATATTTGTAGGATGTCATAAATTGTGGTTTTGTATATTCGGTTGATGTTGAGTGGCCTATAACAATGCAAAATGAAATATCTAGTTTGTGGCGAATGTACGAGGACACCTGTAACATCTTGATATTAGAGGCTAGAAATAGTGAGGTCACATGTGCGTGTATTGCATTCATGCATAAGAAAATCACTACAAGGAATTTGGCTATATATGACCCTCTATTTTCGTCACAAAATCGTCACAGTAGTTCGTTTATGACGATTCTATGACGATTTTGAGATCGTCGAAAGCTGGGCGTCGCAAATGAACTATAACGACGATTTTTGCAAAATCGTCATAACCGTCTATGACGATATGACGATCCAATATCGTCATGAGCCATCTAGCCAAGACAGGTCAGATCCTACGTGGCTAATCCGGTGGCAAAATTATGATGAAACGAGATCGTCGTAATGTGAATTTGGCCTGGTCTATTTCAATGTTCTATATGGACTGAGCCCAACAAATGAGCCTTTATTAAATGGGCCTTGGCCTTTTTTGGGCCTTTTTTATTTTATGCCTAGGCGGTTTTAGGCTTTGGCCTTTTTCAATTTATTTAATTTTTGGGCTTCATCCTTTCCATTATCTGTTTCTTTTTCTTTCGGTCCATTTAGTTTATGTGCTTCAGGCTTTTTAGCTGAAATGCACACTGATCAAATATGTTTTGGGCCTATTCTGGTCCGTTTAAGAGCTCATGTGCAATACATTTCAATGGTACAATAGTACAGCAGCCAAGCAAGTGGAATAATGAACAAATATTACAGTAGTAAAGCATTTTGCTGGTGCATCTGAACATTTAACCAAACATACATCTCATCTGTTGATAATCAACACAGTTAAAAAGGATTTCAAAGACCAATCACACATAGAAAGCAGAATAGACAAGCTCAGCAAGAGAACGCAAGTTGATCACCGGGCAATCGCCGCCAAGAGAATGGCCATGTTGTCGCCTCAATCCATCCTGTATGCGTCCGTGAACCGCCACTGCTGGCCGCCACTGCTCCTCCATGCTACCAGCCGCCGCTGCCGGCCGTTGCTCCTTATATATGTTTGCTTCTAGAACAAAAACACATGACAATTAATAAAATTGGTAAAACAGATTCTTAATAAGCATCAAAATAGATACTAGTTACTTTACAAGTATTTATTTGCAAAAGAACAAGCACTGCTCAATATCTAATTTCACTGTGCATAATAGAATGATGCAATGGAACTACCACAATCCCTATTCATGCAAAAAGTGTACAATAAATTCTCACACGATATCGGTAAGGTACATTCTCACAGCAACACAAGCTCAAAATTAACAGAGATGGTCATCATGGGTACAAGCAAAGCAATTTACCATTAGATATGAATAACTAATGCACTCATACTTTCAAATTTTCTTGACAGCAAAAGCATACATTTCAGATCCTTGCACAAATCGAGTCATTAACAATAGCAATAAGCATACATTTCAGATCCTTTCACAACACAGTTAACAGATTTCTCTAGATATGACCAGGAGCATACTGACCTGTAGAGACCTCAAACCCCGAAATGAAGAGAAGAAAAATTCACATGTCTTCCCAGTCCATGCCGACCAACCACCAGTACAGCTCCATGCCTTGGATCAGATATGTGCAGAACCTGAGAAACCGAATTTGATCTTGGATATGAAAGGACCCGGGATACCAAATTGATCTCAGAAATAAAGGCAGAAGAATGTTTCTATTTGATAGTAGTAGTTTCTATTTAAGCTATGTACATTTTTGTCCAGGAGAGTACTTTCTATTAGATAGCAATAGTTTCTATTTAAAACAAATTTTTGTGTCATAAGGCATAAGCTATAGTACTTTATCTGGCTGAACCTACTGACCCAGTTCCGATCAGTACAAGGTATGATTCATATTGAGGCAAATATGGAACCAAGAAATTGCAGATCAGTTTGGTTCTCCATGTCATACGTTTATTCCTGAAAACCATTTGGTTCTCCATGTTTTTTCTGTACTGAACTAATGATGGGCATATGAAACAAGCCATACAACCATAGAGATCCAATGCAAAAATCAGAAAATGAGGCTTGATAACTAGTCTACAAATAGTTGCTGAAGTTTCTCTAGTAAATCTCAACATAAACCATTGATAAATTGGCTACAGGAAACCTCTCAACTTGAGCATATTTACTTAGCATGCAGATTTAGCAGTAAATCACACCAGGTAGTAAATCACACTAGATTGATATTGCTCATGCGATCATACTCTTATTTTCCTTATAACCTAATCATGCATGGACTCGAGTTGCTATTCACAGGATACAGGTCATGTAAGTACTAGGCCTACTAATCATGTAAGTACTTAGCAAGTAATTCAACATCCAGGCATTCAATGTTTAAGAGAGATACTAGATATTTTCAATGATTCCTTGAATAGCTAAGCAACAAGCTACTGAAAACTTGGAATACCAATTAAAGATTGCATGACTGAAATAACCAAGCGAATGACCATCCAATAGTTGAGGACGAGCTTCTACACCTCTATATACCGCATGGGGTTCAACTGCTTCTTGTCTGTCGACTACGAGCACCAAACGGAAGCAAAACCATATTACCAGGAACAACATGATCATAAACAGGAACAACAGATTCACATGTTACATCAGTATGGAGATACAGTGGCAAGTGCCAAGTGTGAAATGGATATGGCACAAATTTTATGCAGATTCACAGGTTACATCAGAACCATACATAAGGAGATAGATAGCTTCTTATCACAACTTCATGCACATCAAAAATAGACACACAAACAAGCACACGAACAAATAGGATGACAAATTAATCTAGTAGAAGAAATCATATAACAAAGTACAAAAGAAATCACACCGACTCAAAACAGCTCAAATAGCTTCACACTGTTGAAATATTTAATGTGGAGCATTGAGTTAATTTGATTAAGCTCTATGACAGAAAATAACAAGTTCAAATTTCGAGACTCATGTGTTGTAGAAGAAAAGAACAAAGGTAAAAAGCATCTTAATATATTATTTAGGTAAAAAGCTCGTGAAAAATAACAAGTGCAAATCTATGTGCTAAACTAGATAATCTTTTTAGTGGTAACTTAAACATCATGCAGGTTTATCTACATATCTTGTATACTTAACTAGAACCAGATAAAGCATAGACGCAGGTGCTCAGTGCCTCTTTGCCCTGCCTCATTTGTTTACCCTCCATGGACACAGGTGCTGAGCGCCTCTTTGCCCTGCCTCATTTGTTTGCCCTCCATGGATACAGATTCCTACGTGATCAACTCGTCATCATCCTCCCTCGGGTGCGGCGGCGTCTGCATTGAGATAGAGGGATACTGAGAGAGGGACCAAGAGGGAGAAGAAAGAGGGGAGGGGATAAAGGGCAAGGGGGAGAGAGGGATACGTTACCTGGGATCCTGGCGACGGACAAATAAATCTTCCTTGTGGTACTTGCAAAATAAATCATATACTATCATTAGAATTTGGGAGTGACATAGTCACATAACACATTACCATGCAAAATTTGAAGCATCATCAAACAAGTCATAGCAAAAGCTAAGTATAAGAAGGGTCGATTTAGAATAGGCAAGGGCTATGACAGTGCTAGTGCTGCTAGTTATTGGTTGTGTAAGGTTGAAACATTGCAAACCATAAACACAACGGCCAAAACTGAACAAGGTTCATGAAGAAAAGTAACCAGAATCATACATGATAGCTACTCTATATAAGCGGGCCAATGGTCTAGACTTAGAGAAGATCACCTAATAAACCAAAATGCTACACTAGCCTAAACACACCAACATCAACTCCAGAAATGGTTGTTTGTAACATTCATAAATGCTAACCCTACTTCTATTATTCTACTATGAATGGAAGGAAGACCAACTTAATTTTACCAAGTTACTAACATTCGCTAAGTCTAGATTGATTGATGTCAATATAGTTCACAAATATAAATATCCTATAGTTGTTTGTAGATAAACATGACAAATATTGCAGCTGCCACGCTCAAATGCCCAATGCCTGCCACCAACTTCACAGTAGTTTTTCTAATTAATGTCATTTTCAGTTATACTTACTAGATTGCATTGAATATCATTAAACCAAATCTATGCTAGTATATGACGCTTCACAGAAGTAGTCTCTCGAAGTCAAGCAGCATAGGAGGACAATGTAATCAGCATACAACACTCCAGAGATGTACTACTACTACTAGTTCGGAGTTGTGGTACTAGTAGCATGTAACAGAGAAGACACATCTCTGTACCAGTAGCGTGTAAGGAGTTCGACACTGCTTACGAGTCAGTTACGAGATTGGCCTGGTGGTGGTATACCTCCTCAGCCTCTGCCGGCGGCTGGTCCCTGTAAAACACCTTGCGGATGTCCTTGATGGCGTCACCGAACTTCTCCTTGAGACTACGGTAAATTGGTAATCAGGGTCAGGTTTGACGTCCCGGTGGATTAGCCACGAATTTGTGTATGTACGCAAGGCGAGAAATCCAATTTACCTTCAAGCCTGAGGGAGACACGCCATCCTGGACAGAGACGATGGCGACATCGCCATCGCCGCCGGCACGCCCAGCTCCGAACCCCTCACCTCCACGGATCTGGAGTAGTCTGGTGCAGCCTTGGTGTATGCGAGCAGGCCCTCCTCAAGAGGGATCTGGGACGGAACCTCTAGGGTTGCGGGAGAAGGGAGGGATCTGGAGCGGCTACAAGGGAGCCCGCGGCGAGCGCCACGACGCGAGAGCCCGTGGTGGATGAGACGAGAGGGAGCCTGCAGCCCAGATGATGATGTCGACGATGCCGTGGGTAGGGGAGGCGTCCCCTTGAACTGGTACATCACAAAACGCGCGCCACCGCCAGCGCCAACGATGTACAACTCGGCATATTAGGTCACGAGGGAGAGACAGTAGTAGGAGAAGGTTTGAGGATCTGGCTAGGGATGGGTCGGGTCGATGCGGGATCGAGAGAGTCGGGGTGGCTTGGAATAAGGATCTAACGCCGGGGGAAGAGAGTCGGGAAGAGAGCACCGACGCTGGGGGATCTGGGGAACAAGGAAGCAGGTCGGGGTGGAGAAGGGGGTGAGCAGATATGGGCGCAGTGTGGCGGCTGGGGAGAGATAAGGGTTAGGGTTAGAGAAGGGTGCCATGTGTGCACACAATGGATGCCAGGTCATCAATCCATAACATATTTCTGCAAATCATCATCTCACCCGTTCATTCTGTTTACATCCAATGGTAGATATTGTCCTTTTCTTATATCTCGATATGCCTAACGATTATGACGATTTCATCAATAGAAATTACGACGTTTTTGAGTGATATCGTCATAGTTTAATAAGGTTTTGGCCCTTCCTAATGGCTTGTGATGATTTTGTGCGAAATCGTCATAACTCTATGACGATTTTGTCCACAGTCACTATCAAAAGGTCATAAGTTGACACATTTCTTGTAGTGAATCCGGAAATTTTTTGTGTAACACTAAAAGGGACATAGAAGGATGACGACCAACAAGTATAGGGGATCACAATAGTCTTCGCGGATAGTATTACCCAATTTATTGATTCGACACAAGGGTAGCCAAAGAATACTTCCAAGCCTTAACAACTGAGTTGTCAGTTCAGCTACACCTGGAAATAGTTCTTGCTCACAAAAGTTTATCAGTAGCAACAATTTGTAGTAGCAACAGCAAAGCAACAACAACAACGACGACAGCAATAGTGAAACAGGAGCAATAGTAACAGTAACGATAACAGTAGGATTCGAGTGCAGTAGGCATAGGAATGGATGGACGGGCGTTACATGGACAAGTATAAACATGTAACTTCAAGATCTAGGGAATTGCAGATAAATAATAACAAGCATCCAAGTACTAAACAATCCTAGGCATGTGCTCCAAATATAGTCATACGTTCTCGCAATGCGAACTTGCACAACATCTTCTGTCCAGCCAGCCCGGCCCATGGCAGCGGCGCCTCTAGGGAACTACTGGAAATTAAGGTGCTCCTTTTAATAGAGCACCGGAGCAAAGCATTAACACTCCGTGAACACATGTGATCGTCACACCACAGCCATCCCCTCCGGTTGTCCCAATTATTGTCACTTCGAGGCCTTTGGATCCGGACAATGATATGTGTACACAACTTGCAGATAAGACCACAAACAATACTATCATAATGATTCAATAATAAGTTCAGATCTAAGATCATGGCACTCGGTCCCTAGTGACAAGCATTAAGCACAACAAGTGGCAACAAAGTCAAATAGCACTAATAGAGATACTAGGCACTATGCCCTAACAATCTTATTTGATTACATGATAGAACTCATCCAATCCCTACCATACCCAAGCCTACAACGGGGGATTACTCACTCATGGATGAGGGAAACATCGATGGTTGATGGAGATGCGTTGGTGATGACGATGGCGATGATCCTCTCCAAATTCCTCGTCCCGGCAGGGTGCCAGAACGGAGTTTCTGGATCCGAATCTTGGTTTTTGGTGGCGGCGGCGGAGCGGAACTCTTTCTGGACAACTATCGAACCCCCCCGTTTTTAGGTCGAGAGGCAACTTATAGGCGCAGAGGGAGGCCGAGGGGGTGCCTGTGGTGGCTGCACCCCCCTAGGCACGACCAGAGGTGGGCCCGCGCCTAGCAGGGGTGTGGTTCCCCCAGGCCCCTTCTCCGTGTCATCTTCTAGCTCCGTGGGTCTTCTGGTGAAATATAATTTTTGGCATCTAGTTGATTTTCTGCACAAAACAAGACACCAAGGTAATTCTGCTGAAAACAGCGTCAGTCCGTGTTAGTTGTATCCAAATCACACAAGTTTAGAGGAGAAACAATAGCAAAAGTGTTCGGGAAAGTAGATACGTTTTGGACGTATCAACTCCCTCCAAGCTTAGCTTATTGCTTGTCCTCAAGCAATTCGGTTGAAAACTGAGTGCAACAAAAGAACTTTCACGAACACATTTGCTTCATGTGATGTACATATTCTCAGCACAGAAGTAGATGCTTAAATCATTCATAATAAGAAGTATGCAACTAAGTCTACTCAATAGTCATTGCAAGCTATGAAGAGAAACGAACTCAATAATAATAAGCAACATGAAACATAAACATAAGAAACATTGCAATGCTCATAGCAAGGTATGATAGAGTGGTATCTCACTTTCCTTTGTTTGTAGAGCATAATATAAATGCCAAGGCACCTCTGAAGTTCAAGTGAAGACTAGAAGTAAAGATATCAGAGATACAAGCATCAAAGTCATGACATAATTAACCAAGTTTTGAGACAAACACAAGAATGACAACTATGCTTTCAAGAAGGTGCTCATAGAATAAGTGGTGACTCAACATGGAAGTGAACAGGATTTCAAAAGTTTGAAAGGCTTCCAAATGCTGAAAAGAAGGTACTCATTAGCTTTGAGCTCTCATTGCCCCTATCATAGGCATCTTCATATGGTTAAGGTAAACGTGAGGTCCAGTATGAGTTATATGCTTGACAGACCATAAACTGGAAATCCCAAGTCCCTTGAGTACGAGGGCCGCTCCGCATGCTACTCAACTTTGGTTACCTGCAAGTTCTTGTCATTGTTCATACATGCATATCATAGAGAACCGCCAACGGGGTACCCCTTGCACATGATACAGGAGCTATCCCGTGATCAAAATGACAAGGCAAGCAGACAATGAGCATCTTAGCGATCTTTTTATTTACTATATGCATAGCATTTTATTGAGGATGCTTCACAGAATGCTCATTATGGTGATGCTGCAAGTTTCCACCATGATTAGGCATGGCTTAGGCTAGCGGCCCAGGCATTTCTCTAACATAATGTATAGACTCCATGAACTCACAAGCTCCCCTATTATTTCACATCATCGACATCCGTAAACAAAATAGAAAAGTATCAACTGGATAGAATATCCAAAAAGTGTTGAAAGTGTTCCCTGTGATAGCACGGTTCTGTTGACTCCCAGCATATAATTTGCAAGCATATAACTTTCATGGACAAGTCACAATGGTTCAGGATTATTAAGTGCAAGGAATAAAGTGTGCCATCAAGTTCGTGAGAGCTTTACTAACTAACTTTCTCAAAACAGACAAACTTTTTATTTGGAAGAAAACAAGGCATATTGAATATGCACTAAAATAACAAACGATGCTAATAGGTAGGTATGGTGAACACAGTTGGCAATATTGGTTTTGGGGAGTTGGAAGCACAGGTATAGCGCATACTCAGTGGAAGTGAAGGCTAGCAAAAGAGAGGGAGCGACAACCGAGAGAGCAATAATTGTTATAATCATGGTTGCAACAAAATAGGACTAACTATGGCATGAAAGTGATACTAGAACTCTGAGGGAAGATAAACCATCGAGACTTACTGACTATTGTTTAGTCATATGCATGCGTGAGCATGTGACAAGTCGAATCACATGAAACTTCTAGAGGAGGATAACACAATATCATACCAAAATATGAATAAAACAATGCAAGCAAACATTCATATGACATGCTACAAACTATTAGCAAGTTGGAGCTAATCATAGACAAGAAAGAACTACTAAGCATCCATTAGTAACATACACCTTACAATGAACAGACTAAGCATGCTCACAATGATGAGTATATGTACAAAACTGAAAACAAATATAGTTCGTTACCAGCCTCTTACCATACCTCGAGTTGTCTTAATCTTCATTATTGGCCTTCACTTGTGTGACTTGAATAATAACATGAAACCAAAATCCACTGAGGACGGTTGAACCCTGCAAATAACTCACAAAAAGAAAGAAGAAGAACAAATATTTTTGGTGTTTTCGATTTTTTAAACAAGCAAAGCAAACAAAGCAAAGAGAAACAACAAAAAATATTTTTGGTATTTTTTTTGAGTTTTAAGAAAGTAGCAACAGAAACCAAAAAGAAAGACAAACGATGGATATACAAAGAACTGACCAAACATGATATATAGATGATTGTGATGTCGGTATACCTCCCCCCAAGCTTAGGCTTTTGGCCTAAGTGGGGCACAGTAGCGCGGGTAGTAACCCCAAGCTGGTGGGTCATTATAGGAATGATCATAGGCAGGCGCTTGCGATGAAGAAGAAGAAGCGCCCCAATCATAAGAAGGCTGCTGGTATGAAGACTCTCCCATGTTGGAGGGCTGAACCGAATCATCTTCGGCATCCTCCCCAACATTCTCCTCTTGCTGGGAGAGCTCTGCCACATATGTGTCAAACTCTTCCTCATTGAGCGACCATCCTTGCCTATTATCAAAATTAAAAAAAGCAGGTGCAGGCAAATAACCTATTTTCTCAGTCCTACCCTTTCTCCGACCTTGTTGGGCAAAAGATAATTCATATGGTAAACTTCTCACATTAGCTGTCAACACCCGGATTTTTAATCCCAGATGCCTGTTATGCCATACATCGCAATCCCAAGATTACCATTTTTCCGAGACATAACAGAATTTGATACCACAGTACATCATACATTACAAACCATACATAAGGTCTTACACAAATAAGGATCTCATGATCCAATTCTTAATACAACTCAAGCAGCGTAAATACGTAATAATAACGGTAGCATAGGCGAAGCTCCATCTTTGGGGTCACAGGCAATGCTGACGATGGGAGATGATCCTAGTTGTCGTAACCTTCCTGGGGTCCTTCGTCCTGGTACTCCTCTTCATAGTCCGCCACGGAATAGCTGTGGACAAAGCCATGAGTACTCTTTAAGTACTCGCAAACTAATACTAACAAGTGAAGGGGGTTTTTATAGTAGGACACTAAGATCTAGGGTTGTTTTTCAAAAAGCCAGACTTACCTCTACTAAGTTCAGAAGCAAGAAAAGCTAGTTGAAGTTTTATAACACCTAAGTGGGAACTTGTATTTCATATCACAACTCTGTTGTGGTCAAGTCAAATTCTCAATCCATTTCACAAATTATTTTGAAAACATCTGACAGGGGAACAGTATGGCCACTCTAATCGTCATAATCATGACGCGCTATTCGAATAGTTTGACACTCTACAGAGATTGTACACTTTCACCACAACATTTGATACATCCGTCAGGAACAAATCCTGAATTCACCATACTCAGTATGCGGATAATCAATCCTAACCTTTCAATTACACGCCCTAGTATAAGCACCTCTCCTGTGAGTTTGGCCTCCCAACCATGACCAACTGTCATCTTGGGTACTACACAGGTGGACAATCTTCACAAGGTAGCCTCAGCTCAGTCCTTGGCCGTGAGGGAACTCATACTAAGGTATATAAGTTTCCAGTCAAGCCCTACCCAATCTTCGGGTATTGTGGTTGTACGGTAAAATTGGAATGGTATCGCATCCAGACAACCATCAGTTTTATAAAGGGCTAAGGCTCATGCCTTAACATTTTCATCATCCAAATCATCTGGTGTTCAGAAACACATGTCAAAACATCTCAATAGAATGATCCATCATTCCAAGGTTTTCATAACCATTTTCCACCAAGTATTCCCATCTAAAGTTGATCAAGTTTTTATGCTTAGCACTAGCATCTACAGGTGGGGTGAGTACTAATGAGGGGTGGTAAACAAGTGTAGTTTAACTAGGTTCAATCTCATGTCTTAGGATGACATCAAGATTATCTAGCTTAGGCCAAATTTAATGCTCTTTATGCAACCTTCAATTATCTTCCTAGAATCTACAATTTACTCAAGTAAACTCTAAGTAATAGCTTTGATAAAGAAATAAAGTAGAAAGCTTGCAAGTAAAACTAGGATTGGGTATCATCAAATGTGGCTAACCAAGCATGCTTAGTGCATTGCATAGGTTATCTAACTTTCATAGTTGCAAGTGTTAGCTTGCAAGGTTAATAGGTTGCTCAATCAACTAGTAGTATTAGGCTTGCCTTGTGCAGAGCAGTGGTTGAAGTTCTCCTCGGCTTCTTCTTCGTAGTATCCTCCTTCCTCCTCGTATCCTTGGTCGGTACTAGCTTCTATGAATAAATACGAGGTACACAATCACCAAACAATACTTAACTACTTTCAATCATCACACAAAAGGGTTCTATAGATGATCTAGCATCATCACTAACATCACAAGAATAAAGCATTCATCTTATTTATTTTATTTTTAGAAAAGTAATTTCTACTCATTGAAAAACTACTTAAGATTTAATATTCTCCAACTCAAACATGGGATCATGTTGACACATGTCATCACCACATATTTCAGTACATGGGAATGTGATTTAAAGTGGTGTCACAATTTAATAGGGTTTAACCTTTTATTTTAAATAAAATAAAGTGACTAGAAATGCCTATGTGGCATTCTTTTATTACTTGAACATTATTTCTGTAAGTGAACCCATATATTTTTATATATTCTGAAAGGTATAATCAAATGTGATTTTTGAGAGTTGGAATCAACTCAAAAGCTATTATGGTTTAAATTTGAAAAATGTTTGAATGCAGAAAAGCTTCTGCCTTGTTATTTTTACCAAGGTTGATCTACAGATCCAAATGATTTGAATCAAACGGGCTTGGATTAAGCATTTCAATACCTTGCTAACAAAATTGGTTTCATTCAATTTGGTGCACTGAATCGAGCTGGGTTGATTTTTGAAACTAGGTACAGAACTATGTTTGAATATAAATAGAAAAGCTAAATTCAAATGAGTGGGCTGCGTGGGAAGGGTTATTGGGCCGGCCCAGTGTCACTCCGCAGCGCGGGGCTCAACTGACAGGGGGGTCTACCGGTCAGTGACTCTTTAAACGTGAAGCGATACGGGGCGATGTGGTGCGTTGGACTAGAATGAAGATCAACGGCTGAGGGTCGTCGTCGACGATGAACAAGTCACCGGCGAGTTCGAACCCTAGCGGCTCAGTGGGGGTGCATAGGGGGCATACCTGGGCTCTAGTGACGACAGCGAGGCAGGAAAACGACGAAGTCGACGACGGCGAACTCAGGGGTGGTCGCAGCAGCTCCTGGGGTGGTCGAAATCAACGGCTCCCTTCTTCTCCAAAGGCGGCATGCTCCAGCGCAATTCTAGCGATGCGCTGCTCGCCTTGATCCGGCTAAGGGGTGGAATGATCAGTGAGGTGAGGGGAGTGAAATGGTGTGAAGAAATCGAGCTGGGATCGTCTCCTTTTATAGGCTCGACCGCGAGGGATGGGCAGGCGACCGTGGCGACACGGCTACGGGCGGCTAGAGGCATGGCCGAGGCTGGTGATCGACGGGAGGTCTCCTGGCGATCCTCTAAGGTTCAAATGCATGTGTAGGGGCGGTGGCAAATGGTCGGGAACGCGCGATGCTCTGCGCGGCAGAGGCGGCGTCTTCGACGGCGAGCGGTGGCTGTGAGGCATGGGGTGGCGAACGGGGGTGTCTGCGAGGTTGCTGGGGTGGTGGTGATCACGCGTGCACGCGGAGAGGGCGGCGCGCGGTCTGTGGCGTGTGTCGAGGGTGGCGCTCTGGCGTGCTCTCGGCATGCTTATAGAGCGGCTTGGCATGGCCTGGGCGTGTGGTCCAGGGGCTGGCATTGCTTGCGGCTGGGACAGGGGGTGGCGGTGGAGTGCTGGCTAGCTCCCAGACAAGGTTGGCGAGGCTAGTGTTGCTCGTAGCTTGCTGTCCACACTAGGGTGACATGGGTGCTCTCGGCCTGTTCACCATTGATGACATTGGCGAGTTTACAGTGGGGCTAGAGCTTAGTTAAGTTTGCTAGATGATCTACTGAGGCTAGTGTAACCAGAGAGGGAACAAGGTTGGCTCAAAACACTGCTCAAAATAGTGTTTGTGATTTTGTTGATTTGAATCTGCAACCTGTTTGATGAAATGGCCGCATGAACTTAAGTTTTGAATTTTGAAAAGATTTTTGGTGGGTGTGCTAGGCATGTGTTGAGGATTCTGTGGATGCTTGGGTTTTGAAAATTGAGCTTGTTTGAGTGGTTTTTGAAATAGTGGGATCTTCCCATATGCAATAGGCAGGACATGAAAGACCCGCTGGATTGTTGCAACCATTGCAGATTCCGGAATGGAAATGGGATTCCGTTGGAATGGACTTTATCACTGGACTGCCTACTTCTAGTAGGGGAAATGACTCTATCTGGGTCATAGTGGACAGATTGTCCAAAGTCGCCCATTTCTTACCCGTCAAGACCACATATCAGAGTTCGAAACTAGCAGAGTTGTACATCGATAGAATCGTTAGTTTGCATGGAGTCCCCAAGAACATAGTATCGGATCGAGGAACTCAGTTTACCTCAAGATTCTGGAAGAAAGTCCAAGAAGGTTTAGGAACCCGCTTATATTTCAGTACCGCTTATCACCCTCAGACCGATGGACAAACGGAGCGAGTAAATCAAATAATCAAAGATATGATGAGAGCATGTGTGCTAGAATATGGATCCAAGTGGGAAGACTGTCTGCCGTTTGCAGAATTTTCATACAACAACAGTTATCAAGCCAGTTTGCAAATGGCCCCATTTGAATTCATGTACGGAAGGAAGTGTCGCACCCCTTTGAACTGGTCGGAAGTAGGAGAGAGTCATATTTTCGGACCCGACATCCTACGAGAAGCAGAAGAGAAGGTTCACAAGATTCGTGAGAACCTCAAGACAGCCCAATCAAGACAAAAGAGTTACGCCGACAAGAGACGTAGAGACCTCGCCTTGAACATAGGAGATTTTGTTTATCTGAAAGTGTCGCCATTGAAGGGAATGCAGCGTTTCCAACTCAAGGGAAAGTTAGCCCCCAGATATATCGGACCTTTCAAGATTCTGAACCGCCGAGGAGAAGTGCCATATCAATTGGAACTGCCCGAAGAGATGTCAGCGGTGCACAATGTGTTCCATATCTCATTACTTCGCAAGTGTCTCGAAGTCCCCGAGAAGACCGAAGTGTTAAAAAATATCGACCATCGAACCATAGAGATCAACGATGACCTGACCTATCCCGAAGTACCCATCCGTATTTTGGAAGAAGCTTTTCGAACTACCCGA
This sequence comes from Avena insularis, assembly GCA_023614405.1. Lineage (NCBI taxonomy): Eukaryota > Viridiplantae > Streptophyta > Magnoliopsida > Poales > Poaceae > Avena > Avena insularis. The sequence goes on from CM042687.1 coordinate 23,852,187, forward strand.
ACCCGAAGCATCAAGTTTCTCAAGATTCAGTGGAGCAACCACACAGAAGAGGAAGCTACCTGGGAGCGCGAAGATCACATCAGGACGGAGTTTCCCGATCTCTTCAAATCCTAGGTAATCTTTTCGTCCTTTTTCAAATCAAGGGACGAGATTTTGTTTAAGGGGGGAAGGTTTGTAACATCCCAAAAATACTAAATTTAAATCATTAAACTCTAATCATCAAAATTAGGGTTAACAAAAACTTTTCTAAATAAAATTATGAAAGCATGCATATGTGTATGCATTGAATTTGAAATTCTTTTGAACCACTTTGTTTGTGTGTTTCTTTGCTTGTAAAATGTTTCTTAGGTGAAATAAACATCATCTAAACCTTTCTCACACTTTTCCCAAAGACAAGTAAAGCAAAACAAATAAAATAAAGGAATGGTCATTTTGACCAATTTAACTCCCATGCCTACTTTGGCTGTCTCAAACTTTCAGAACCTAACAGAAACTTTTATGGATCTTTGCACCCCTTGATTGTACTCATAACAAAGTATCAAGGCCCACTTTGTGATCATCCAGAAACTTTAAAATGCATAGTTTAAATGACAATTCAAAATTGAATCTTTATCATATGGGAAGATCTCACTTTTTCAAAAACCACTCAAACAAGCTCAACTTTCAAAACCCAAGCATCTGCAGACTCACCAGCACCAATCTAGCACACCCACCAAAAATCTTTTCAAAATTAAAAACTTGAATTCATGCGGCCATTTCATCAAACACTTGGCAGACTCAAATCAAACAAAATCAAAACACTATAGTGTGCAGTGTTTTGAGCCTAACTGGTTCCCTATCTAGCTCACAACCATCTCAGTAGATCATCTAGCAAGATTAACCAAGCACTAGCACCACTGTGAGCTTGCCAATATCATCAATGGTGAACAGCCGAGTGCGTCCTTGCCACCCCAGTGTATACAGCAAGATAGGAAAGAAACTAGCCATGCTAACCTTGTGTGGGAGATCACCCATGCCTCACCGCCCCCTCTCGACCAGCCCTGCCTCGAGGACACCGACCAGAGCACCCAGGAATGCCGCGCCCGTGCCTCTGCCAACCGTGCCGAGCGTGCGCCAGAGCGCCACCCTCGATCGAAGCCCACAGACTGTGCGCCGCCCTCACCGCGTGCATACACGATCGCCACTGACCCAGGAGACCGCCAGACATCCCCGTTCGCCGCACCATGCCGCACAGCCACCGCTCGCCATCGAAGACGCCGCCTCTGCCGCGCAGAGCGTCGCGTGTTCCATACCAACCCGCACCGCCCCACGTCTCTCCACCGTATCGTTGAGCATCGCCAGGGAACACCGCACCGTCCCCTACCTTCGCCCATGACAATAGCCGTGCATATCGCCGCCCGACGAGCTCATCAGGCGCCCGTCGGTCCCCTCGCTCGACTATAAATAGAGGCCACCCTCAGCCGAATTGAGCACACCATTCTACTCCCCTCTCCTCACTGATCGTGCCACACCGTTCCCGGAGCAAGGCGAGCAACACCTCGTCGGAATTTCACCGGAGCCCGCCGCCTCTGGAGAAGAAGGGAGCCAGCGATTGGAGCCGCCCCAGGAGGAGCCACCGGTACCAAGAGATTCACCATCGTCGACTTCGTCGTTCGCCCGCCTCGCCGACCCTCGCCTGCACCCCGGTGAGTCCCCAGCAACCCCCACTGGCCGTGCTAGGTTTCTGTCTCGCCGGCGTTGCCCAACGTCGACGATGACTCTCAGCCGTTGGATTAGAACCAAATCGAACGACCCACATCGCCCCATACCGCTTCGCACCCTCCTGTCTCACTAACAAGTGGGGACAGCCACTTAAACAGCCCGCGGAAGCACCGTGCTTAGCAGGCCGGCCCGCTAACTTTTCCCGCGCAGCCCAGTTATTGGAATTAAAACTTTTCCATTTTACTTCAAACTCACTTCTGTACCCAGTTTCAAAAATCAACCCAGATCGATTTAGTGCACCAAATTGAATGAAACCAATTTTTTTAGAAAGGTCTGGGAATGCTAAATCCAAGACCGTTGGATTCAAGTCATTTGGATCTACAGATCACCCCTGGTAAAAATAACAAGGCAGAAGCTTTTCTGCATTCAAACATTTTTCAAATTTAAACCATAATAGCTTTTGAGTTGATTCCAACTCTCAAAAATCACATTTAACCATAACTTTCAGAATATATAAAAATATATAGGTTTACTTACAGAAATAATGTTCAAGTAAATAAAAGAATGCCCCATAGGCATTTCTAGCCACTTTAATTAATTAAAATAAAAGGGTAAAACCTTATTAAATTGTGACACCACTTTAAATCATATTCCCATGGACTAAAATATGTGGTGATGACATGTGTCAACATGATCTCAATGAGTAGAAATTACTTTTCTAAAAATAAAAGGATTTAAACCAAGCTTTGATCTTGTAATGTTAGAGATGATGTTAGATCATCTATAGGACCCTTGTGTGTGATGATTGCAAGTAGTTAAGTATTGTTTGGTGATTGTGTACATCGTATTTATTTATAGACGCTAGTACCGACCAAGTATACGAGGAGGAAGGAGGATTCTACGAAGAAGAAGCCGAGGAGAACTTCAACCACTCCTCTGCACAAGGCAAGCTTATATTGACACTAATGCAAGCCTAATACTACCAGTTGAATGTGCAAGCTAACACTTGCAAGATACTCTACTGATGCAAACAAACCACTACTTGTTACCATGACCACTATATGCCTTAAGCATATGTGATCATCTCCACTTGATAAACCCATCCTAGTTTTACTTGCAAGCTTCTTAGTTTATTTCTTTATCAAAGGTCTTACAGAGATTTTACCTAAGTGAATGGTAGATATTAGAAAGATATGTGAAGGTTGCATAAAGAGCATAAAATTTGGCCTAAGATAGATAATCTTGATGTCATCCTAAGGCATGAGATTGAACTTAGTTAAAACTCCACTAGTTTACCACCCCTCATTGGTACTCACCTCCACTTGTAGTTGCTAGTGCTAAGCATAAAACTTGATCAACTTTAGATGGGAATACTTGGTGGAAAAAGGGTTATGAAAACCTTGGAATGATGGATCATTCTATTGAAATGTTTTGGACATGTGTTTCCGAACACCTGATGATTTTGGTGATGAAAATGTTGAGTCATGAGCCTCAGCCCTTTATAAAACTGATGGTTGTCTGGATGCGATACCATTCCAATTTTATCTTACAACCACAATACCCGAAGATTGGGTAGGGCTTGATTGGAAACTTATATACCTTAGTATTAGTTCCCTCACGGCCAAGGTCTGAGCTGAGGCTACCTTGTGAAGATTGTCCACTGCATTACCAAGATGACAGCTGGTCATGGTTGGGAGGCCAAACTCAAAGGAGAGGTGCTTATACTAGGCGTGTAATTGAAAGGTTAGGATTGATTATCCACATCGAGTATGGTGAATTCAGGATTTGTTCTGACGGATGTATCGAATGTTGTGGTGAAAGTGTACAATCTGCACAGTGCCAAACTATTGAATAGCGCGTCATGATTATGGACGATTGGAGGCCATATCGTTCCCGTCGAGACTTTTCAAAATGACTTGTGAAATGAATTGAGACTTTGACTTGACCACAACAGGGTTGTGATATGAGATACAAGTTCCCATTTAGGTGTTATAAAACTTCAACTAGCATTCGTTGCTCCTAAACTTAGTAGAGATAAATCTGGCTTTTGCAAAACAACCCTAGAGCCTAGTGCCCTATTATCAAAAAACCCTCTCACTTGTTAGTATTAGTTTGCGAGTACTTAAAGAGTACTCATGGCTTTGTCCCTGGCTATTCCCATGGCCAGACTATGAAGAGGAGTACCTGGAGGATGGACCCCAGGAAGGTTACGACAACTAGGATCATCTCCCATCGTCAGCATTGCTGTGACCTCAAGATGGAGCTTCACGCCATCGTTATTATTACGTATTCCGCTGCTTGATGTTGTATTAAGAACTGGATCATGAGATCCCTATTTGTGTAAGAACTTATGTACGGTTTGTAATGGATGATGTACTATGGTATCCAATTCTGTTATGTCTCGTAAAAATGGTAATCCTGGGATTGCGATGTATGGCATAACAGGCATCTGGGATTAAAAATCCGGGTGTTGATAGAAAGCTAGCAACCTAGAAGCAATAAGACCTCCACAAATTCCACCCTTCTCGCAGTTGGTGGTGAGACGGTGAGTTATCAAAGCACCCAGGCTATAATATCTATTCCTATTCAAAGCAGCTACGATAAAAGCTAGATCAAAAGAAGATAACTTTCTAGCAATCTGTCTAGCAAGAATACACTTGGTAATGAAATAGGCAAAATATATAATGGCTGGGAACTGAATGTTCCAAATTTTACCACTTTCCTTTGAGAAGTGGAAACCTTGGCAAATCTCAGCATATAAATCCATAAGTGACTTGGGCCTCTCCTTGATCTTCTCACAAGATCCCCACTGAGGTACTCTAATTGCTACACAGAAATCAGCAAAAGGCAGGTCGACATGTATATTATATATTTTGTAATGGACCATGGGATTAGATGTAGACCAAGTGAACCAGAAGTCCTGCACAAAATCCATGGTTAGATTAACAAATTGAAATGGTTCAGCTTCAACAAAGTGTTCCAACCCTGCATTGGCAATCAAAGTTTGGAAATCCTGAGAGATTCCTGCAGTTCTCATGAATTCATGGCATGGATATATGGAAGGGAAGACTCCTTCCTCACAATGAACCTTCATTGGCTCAGGCAACATCAAGTCATATTGATTCAGTGGATAAGCATTCATCTTCCTTGCTGAAATTTTTAGACAAACATCAAACCAAGTGATTTCCAAGTTGATAAATGATGAGCAACTACTATAGGAACTTGATAGAGGGCTACACATCCATCAAAATGAAATCTCTAAGCATAGAACAAGCATGCAAGCTCACACATCCGGTCACCTATAGCAACAAAATACTCAAGATACAATCTACCAATCACAAATCTAATTGGACAAGTGGAGGAGGCACATACCAAGGAGCAATCTCGCCAAAAATCAGCAGCAAAGATGGGCTGAGCAAAGAGATCGAAAATCGTGAGCAAGAACAGCAAGAACTCGAGCTTGAGCAAGTTTTCCGGTGTTTTTCAGGAGAGAGAAAGAAGATGGTTGTGAGGGGGCACCTTGAAGGGGCCCAGGTGGGCCAGACCCCCCCTAGGCGCCACCCATAGGTAGGCCGCGCCTACCATTGGTGTGGTGGCCTGGGGTGGCCCCCTGGGTCACTTCAGGTGTCCCTTTCCCCTTTTTTCAAGGAAAAATTTATTTTGAATTTTCTAGGATTTTTCGGGAAATTTTATTTTTGGCCAATTTTCAGGGTATGAAAATTGATTTTCTCGCAGAAACAATTTTTTCAAAAGAAGAAAAAGCAAACCAAAATCCAAACTACAGAAGCTCTAAGACAAATTAACCAGCAAACAACTAGCAAAACCAAAGCTAGCAAAAGAAAGTCACACTAGGAAGGAGAAAAGTAAAAGAAAGAAAGTATAACCACAGTGAAAACATTATTTTGTTCATTAAAATCCTTTTGTTAACAAGGTTTATCAAGTCTTGTTACCAAAACAATCTTATATGAAACAAAACTTTGCATTCTACAAGGTGATTATGTTACCTCATACTTGATAGCAATGGTCCCAATCATAATAGTTTCAAAAATTTCTTGTGGAATGGGACAATATATTTCTCCAACCTTGATGCTCTCAATATTTTCAATGGAATTCAGGCAATAGCTCTTATCAACCTTCTTGGGGAAATAAACAGTATGCTCTTTGTCATCAATATTGAATGTTACTTTTCTTGATTACAATTAATGACAGCACCTGCAGTATTAAGAAAAGGTCTCCCAAGAATAATAGACATGTTATCATCTTCAGGCATTTCAAGCACAACAAAATCAGTCAAAACCAAGCAATTATGAGCCACTTGAATAGGAACATCCTCACATATACCAACAGGAATAGTAGTTGACTTATCAGCCATTTGCAAAGATATATTAGTTGGTATCAACTTTTCTAGCTGGAGTATCTTGTAGAGAGAAAAAGGCATAACACTAACTCCAGCTCCCAAATCACATAAAGCAGTTCTAACATAATTATTATTAATAGAGCAAGGAATAGTTGGTATACCTGGATCACCAAGTTTCTTTGGAACCTTACCATTGAAGGAGTAATTAGCAATCAAAGTAGAAATCTCCTCATTAGGAATCTTCCTTTTATTAGAGACAATATCCTTCATATACTTTGAATAATGAGGCAATTTAATAGCATCAGTCAAAGTAATTTGCAAAAATAAAGGTTTCAACCACTCACAAAACTTGTTGTAGTGTTCTTCCTCCTTTGACTTGTGTTTCTTACCTGGAAAAGGCATAGGTTTCTGCACCCAAGGTTCTCTCTCTTTACCATGTTTATTAGCAATAAAATATTCCTTAGTGTACCTAGTGTTCTTAGTGTGCTTCTCAGGTCCTTCCTCACCCTCCTTCTTATCAGGAGCATCATTTTTATCAATACCACTCTCAGTTTCAGCATCAGAGACAAATATACTATTAGGATCTACAACAGGTTCAAGGGGTTCCTCAACTATTTTGTGTTTCTTTTTCTTCCTCTTACGAGGACTACCACTACTCTCACCTTGTTGAGAATCCTGCTCAATTATTTTAGGGTGTCCTTCAGGATATAAAGGATCTTGAGTAGCTATACCACTCCTAGTTCTAATTCCATAAGCATGTTTATCTCGTGAGGCATTAACTAGCATATCCTTTTGTACCTTAGCAAGTTGATCAAGTTGGGTTTGAACCATTTGAAAGTGTTTACAAAGCATTTTAATATCATTAGAAGTTCTTTCCACAATATCTTTCAACTCATGGATAGCTCTAGAGTTTTCCAATAAATGATTCTGAACTTGTTTATTAAAATTACCTTGTTTACCAATAAAAATGTCAAGTTCCTCTAAACATTGATCAGGAGGCTTACCATAAGGAATATCACCTTCATCAAAGTGTTGGAGAGACTGTACCTCAATAGTGGATGAGTGGGGAATTGGCTTACATAATTCTTCTATAGGAGGTAGATTCTTCACATCTTTAGCTCTAATACCTTTCTCCTTTAGACACTTCTTAACTTCCTTAATCACTTCATCATTTAATGCAATATCTCCCCTCTTCTTTGGTGTTGGTGTTTAACTGGTTCAGGCACAACTGGTTCAGGAGTAATAGGCTCAGGTGTATTTAGCTCAGTTGAAGCCCAATCATCATAATTCTTGCTTATCTTATCCATTAATTCTTTAGCATCGGTAGGAGTTATTTTCCTGAAAACACAATCAGCAAAGCTATCTAGGTATGTCCTAGAATCATCATTTAGTCCATTATAATAAATATCAAGAAGCTCATTCTTAGGCAATGTTCATCCATGATGTGCATGAATCAAGGAACAGAACCTTGTCCATGACTCAGGTAATTTTTTCTTCTTCACCCTATTTAAAATCAAAAAGTCTCTACAAAGTAGCATCTCTAGCACTGGGAGTAAAATATTTCTGGAAGAAAGAAGCAATCAAGCAATCAGGGCTATCAATGGAACCAGGAGGTAATCTATTAAACCAAGCCCTAGCTTCTCCTTTTGGTGAAAAAGGGAAGATCTTAGTAACAAAGTACTTACGCAGCTTAAAATCATCAGAGAATAAAGCACTCATAGTAGAAAGCTCATTCATATGAGCCACAACACTCTCATTTTCAGTCCCACATAAAGGTTCTTTCTCAACAATGTCTAAGTAGGATAAATCAAGATAGAAATCATAATCTTTATCTTTGATGTCTATGGGAGAAGTGGCAAAGTTACGATCAGAGGACAGCTTAGGAATAATAGTACGTCTAGCAAGGAGACTCTTAATAGCACTAGTACCATCTGTGTTTCGGCACTCTTCAACAAATTCATCAGTGAACGCAATGTAACCATCATTAATATCATAACTCTCACTAGACTCAGTTGAGCTAACAGGTGTAACAGTGTCTTCACTAGGAGTTTCGGTATTTCCTAGACTAGCCATAGTAGCATCTAGAAAAGGACCTAATGAACCACTCGCATCAAGCACAGTAGAAGTAACATCATGAGCATCAAAAGTAGTGTTAGATTTAGCAGTAGTAGCAGTGTGTGTATCATGAGTATGTGGTGGTGGTGGTGTGACAAGCTTACTTATAACAGACGGTGAATCAAGAGCAACAGAGGTGTTTAGGACTGTACCTCTTCTTGTATTGAATGGTAAAATAGGAAACTTTCCATCACGAGACTTCCCCATGATGAAAGGAGTAGCAGTGAACAATAGTAGATCCAAGTGAACTTACAAATAAATCTATGCTCGCCGGCAATGGCGCCAGAAAATAGTCTTGATGACCCACAAGTGTAGGGGATCGCAACAGTCTTCGCGGGTAGTATTACCCAATTTATTGATTCAACACAAGGGGAGCCAAAGATACTTGCAAGCCTTAACAACTGAGTCATCAATTCAGCTGCACTTGGAAATAGTTCTTGCTCATAGAAGTTTATCAGTAGCAACTGTTTGTAGTAGCAACAGCAACAGTGAAACATGAGCAATAGTAACAGTAACGGTAATAGTAGGATTCGAGTGCGGTAGGCATAGGGATGGATGGACGGGCGTTGCATGGACAAGTCTAAACATGTAACTTCAAGATCTAGGGCATTGCAGATAAATAATAACAAGCATGCAAGTACTAAACAATCCTAGGAATGTGCTCCAAATATAGTCATACGTGCTCGTAATGAGAACTTGCACAACATCTTCTGTCCCTCCAGCTCGTGGCAGCGGGGCCTCTAGGGAACTACTGGAAATTAAGGTGCTCCTTTTAATAGAGCACCGGAGAAAAGCATTAACACTCCATGAACCCATGTGATACTCACACCACAGCCATCCCCTCCGGTTGTCCAAATTATTGTCACTTCGAGGCCTTTGGATCCGGACAATGATATGTGTACACAACTTGCAGATAAGACCACAAACAATACTATCATAATGATTCAATAATAAATTCAGATCTGAGATCATGGCACTCGGTCCCTAGTGACAATCATTAAGCACAACAAGTGGCAACAAAGTCAAATAGCACTAATAGAGATACTAGGCACTATGCCCTAACAATATTATTCGATTACATGATAGAACTCATCTAATCCCTACCATCCCCAAGCCTACAGTGGGGGATTACTCACTCATGGATTTGGGAAACATCGATGGTTGATGGAGAGGTGTTGGTGATGACGATGGCGATGATCCTCTCCAAATTCCCCGTCCCGGCAGGGTGCCAGAACGGAGTTTCTGGATCCGAATCTTGGTTTCTGGTGGCGGCGGTGGAGCAGAACTCTTTCTGGAAAACTATCGACCCCCCCTGTTTTTAGGTTGAGAGGCAACTTATAGGCGCAGAGGGAGGCCGAGGGGGTGCCTGGGGTGGCTACACCCCCCTAGGCACGGCCAGAGGTGGGCCCGCACCTGGCAGGGGTGTGGCCTCCCAGGCCCCTTCTCCGTCTCGTCTTTTGGCTCCGTGGGTCTTCTGGTGAAATATAATTTTGCATATTTTCCGGGATTTTTCCTGATAGTTGATTTTCTGCACAAAAACAAGACACCAAGGTAATTCTGCTGAAAACAGCGTCAGTCCATGTTAGTTGTATCCAAATCACACAAGTTTAGAGGAGAAACAATAGCATAAGTGTTCTGGAAAGTAGATACGTTTTGGACGTATAAAAGGATCGAGGTCCCTCTTGTTTGATGGAAACGTCAGGGCAAGTGCGATGGATTTTGGCATGACTTCTATTGAATTGTTTGTTCAAGGGGAAACGGTTTGAATTGAATATTCAAATGATCTCTTTAAAATTCAAAATAGATTAATAAATAAAACTGAATTACACACATACTTAAGGAAATGAATTCCTATTTATTAATAACATACCAATAATTACAATGTAATTACAATTATGAATAAAAGTAAATTATAATTAAGAAAATGAAATCACTAAAAGGAAATTATCACGATAATAAAATAAAATAATTGTTTATTATTTGAATAAATATGTTACATACATTATTTCCTTACATTAAAAGAAATTACAATAAAAGAAAACAAAGGCCTAAAACTAATTCCTAATCTAATTCTTTATTCTCTTCCATCTTTAGTTCTTCTTATACTTGATTCTTGCAAAGTAACACAAAAATAAAAACAGCTAACAGAGAAAAAGAAAACAAATAAAAGAGGAGTTTGTGGATAATCTTTCCTCTCAGTTTTGGCAGAGGGGTGCTATTTCCAATTTCATTATTGAGGTATTTTAAAGGGGGCAAATTTAGTATCTGGCCTTGTTCTCATATTAGCCTTAGTACAACATCATTGGCAATAGGCAAGTTTCACCAAGGCAGTAATACAAAAGGTAAACAATCAGTAAATATTCAGCTTTCACATGATCTGATCCTCAATCTCGGCTAGGACAAACTTTGTAACTTGCACACAGCAGGGGTCCCACTTGCAAGAAGCATACACATCACATGCACAAGGATGTGTTGTCAACATAGTAGAGAGAGGGAAAATGACATTTGAGGCAACACAGAAGCTAGATAACCATCACACGTCCATTCTATCACCTGGTACACTTCTCCACACCACCACTTCACCACAACTCCAGAACATAGTGTTCTTTCTAGAACACCACATTCCCCAAGAATATCAGTAGCATAGGCAACTTGAATATATAAAGGGAGTATACTATAAGCTCATCCAGAAGGAGGAGTACCTAGGAATAAGAGAGTAAGCAGTAACAGAAGAAGAAGGCCGGCAGATCAAGGAGGAGAAGGCCAGCGGAAGCTCAAGGAAAAGGAGTGATACGTCGTAAACGTATCTATAATTTTTTATGTTACATGCTTGTTGAGTATCTACTTTTCTTTGCTTTGTCTACACTTTGAAGGATTTTTATATGTTTTCTGGAACTAACCTATTAACAAGATGCCACAGTGCCAGTTGCCTGTTTTCTTATGTTTTTGGTTCCACAAAAGGGAGAAAATGAATATTCTCGGAATTGGAAGGGACAAAATACAAAGTCAATATTTTACCGTGGGGAACACGGAGCCAGAAGACGAGATGGAGGAGGGCCTCGAGGGGGCCACACCCCTGGCCGCGTGACCAGGCCTTGCCCGCGCCTAGGGGTGCAACCGCCTCGGGCACCCCCTCGGCCTCCCTCTTCGCCTATAATAAGCCCCCAATACCAAAACCCTAAGTACCCGATCAATCTTCCATGAAACAGTCAGTAGCCACCGCCACCATCGTCCCTAGATCGGGAGGGACCTAAAGCTCTTCCCGGCACCCTGCCGAAGGGGAGAGATCATCCCGGAGGCCTTCTTCATCACCATGCCAGCCTCCGGTATGATGTGTGAGTAGTTCCACCTTGGATTACGGGTCCATGCAATAGCTGGATGGTTGTTTCTCCTCCTTTGTGCTACCATGTTCAGATTTTGTGAGCTCTGTTCATGATCAAGATCATCTATTTGTAATCATGCATGTTGTGTTTACGGGGATCCGATGGATATTGAGATTACTATGTCAGATTGGTTATTGATTCTATCCGATTGATTCTATCGTGTCTATGTTGTTTGAGATCTTTCATTCTCTCCGTTTCTAGTAGCTATCTTGGCCAAGTAGATGCTAGTGACTCCAAGAGTATTTATGCTCGATAGTGGGTTCATGCCTCTATTTAATCTGGGGAAGTGACAGAAATCTCTAAGGTTGTAGATGTGTTGTTGCTACTAGGGAGAAAATAACAATCTCTTGTTCATGGAACAAGTGGATTGTTTACCTTACGCACTTTGCTTAAAGCAGTTATCCGTTGCTTACAACTTAATAATGGAGGGGGTTCGGATGATAACCTGAAGGTGGATTGCTAGTCATAGGTGCATTTGGATGGCGTTCTATGTATCTTGTTGTATTTCCCAATCAAATCTCATAGGATCATGAATGTCTAGTATTGCATTGTTATGCCTTGCTCTGTCCTACCAATTGCCCTGCTGTAATTTGTTTACCCAGCATGTTATGTTGTTTATCTTAAGGAGAACACCTCTAGTGAACTATGGACCCCGGTCCAGTCTTTACCATTGATACATCTTCTATTGTTCCTGTTTACTTTCTGCAAACAACCATTACCTTACACACCATATAGTTAATCCTTTGTTTTCAGCAAACCGGTGAGATTAACAATCTCACTGTTCGTTGGGGCAAAGTCTTGAGTTTGTGTTGTGCGGGTTTCCAAGTCGCTAGCAACACCTTTGGGTCGTTTCCTTCCTCCTACTAGTTCGATAACCTTGGTTTCTTTCTAAGGGAAAACTTGCTGCTGTGCTCATCATACCTTCCTCTTGGGGTTTCCCAACGAAGCTCTACAGTGATCTGAGCTGAATCAAGGAGGCCATAAGTACCAGGAGGATAATAAGATAAAGAAGGATGAGGCACCAAACCACAAAAGGCATTAAGATAGGAACACTGGCTAGATATGGTAGTATATTTGTTCTTATCTACATCATGTACCTTTTACTATGCATCATTGGTTGATAAAGAAACCACAACATTCATTAGTGAAATCCAGCAATAAACACTTTCCACAAACCACAACTTGATCACAAAGATAGATCTTTAGCATATGTTCTTAGCAGTATTGTTGGGAATGAACTATGGTGGAAGAGTACCCTCAGATCTATATACAAATGTTATAGAGGATCATCTTAGAGGTTAAAAAGAAGGCAACAATAGTATTTGATCAAGATATAAGTGGTCTCAGTCTTTTGCATCATTGGCAGGGGCCAATCTTAATAATTATAGACAACCAAAATTATCTAAAGGGATAATTGAGAACAGCCAAGAGACAGTAGTAGAACATGCTAGCTATATATATACTTGTGTGTACACTCCAAGGAGGCATCACAGAAGTAGTAGGAGTATAGTATCAGGAATCACTATTTTCTTAATCATATCACTAAAGCATCCATAAGCTATTACACCATCTACTCATAAGTTTCCGTTAAATTTAAATCATTTTCCTAGCCATCCTTTTCTAGGAATCATTTTATTAAAAATAAACAAATCCAAGAAAGGATCAAGATCATCACTAAGCTCTAGATTCAGTTCACCAAGTGTATCTCACACATGATTTGTATAGGCATTGATCTAAGTAAGCCAGCCAAAGTAATGGATCATATAACCATGATCTTGTTATTGTGCACACACAAGGAGAGGCACCACAGAGCAAATCCATAGTCATAGAATCCACTGGGGTAGTGGAACACATCATAGCAAATTCACAAGTTAGGAAATCATCTAGAAGCAATTCAATCTAAATCATTTTCATAGTTTAAATAACTAGGAATCATCCAAGTCTCTCACTATCATGTTTGCAGTACTAATTCCAAATTCCATTTTCCTAAATTCAAATATAGGAATTACATCACACTTGTTCCCTGTCAAGGTTGATAGTAACAATTCCAGCAAACAAAGCCATTGTTCAGTCAAGTGTAAGACTAACCATATAGTCCAGGACCAGTAGGGTGGCCACTAACAAGTGAATATAAAAGTATTTCTTGAATCCAAATCATCATACACAAACCAATTCCAAGCCAGTAGTTAAAAAGAACATACATTCGGAATCCTAGATCAAGTATTTCCATAATTATGGTCATCAGATGATAACCAGCTCCTAGGAAAATAAGCAGAAGAATCCAATAAATCTATGAACTCTAGAGACTAAACAAAAGAGAAAATCATGCTCAACATAAATATATCGAGCTAGGTACTGGGAGATAGAGAAAAGATGATAGGAGGGAAGAAGTGGGAGAGGAGATCAATTACCAGTGGTCCTTGCTATGACTTTGGAATAGGAAGCAGGAGTGGTGGCGATGTAGATACGGTGGAGACCACGGCAAGTCATCATAGGGAGCGATGTGGCACTCGGCCCGCACCGAGCCACACCTACAGCCCCACCACACTAGCACGGCACCACCAGATCACCCAGACGACACCACTAGGTCATAGGTGCAAGGCAGCAAAACCCTAGCACAAGAGAGACAAAGGGGGCAAACAAGAGCAAGCTCGAGTTGCAGATCTGCTTGGTTAGAAGGTTGCAGCGGAGAACAAAGTTTCACCTATGACCTTCAGCGGACACCGAGGTGGCCGGAGCCGACCGTGGCAGCACGGCGACCGCGGTGGCGCCTGATGAGCCACAAGTATAGGGGATCGCAACAGTCTTCGAGGGTAGTAAATCCTAATTTATTGATTCGACACATGGGGAGCCAAAGAATATTTATAAGACTTAACAACTAAGTTGTCAATTCAGCTGCACCTTGAAATAGTCTTTCTCACAGTAGTTTATGAGTAGCAACAATTTCATAGTAGCAATATCAAAGCAACAACAGTAGTAAAATAAAGGGAGCAGTAACAATTGTAGTAAACAGCAGGATTTGAGTGCGGTAGGCATAGGGATGGATGGACAGGCGTTGCATGGACAAGACTATTCATGTAATATCAAGATCAAAGGCATTTGCAGATAAATAATATAAAGCATCCAAGTACTAAATAATCATAGGCATGTGTTCCATATATAGTCATACGTGCTTGCAATGAGAACTTGCAGAACATATTTTGTCCTGCCAGCCCGTTGCAGCGGGGCCTCAAGGGAATCTACTGGCAATTAAGGTACTCCTTTTAATAGAGTACCCGAGCAAAGCATTAACACTCCATGAACACATGTGATCCTCACATCACAGCCATCCCCTTCAGTTATCCTGATTTCTGTCACTTCGGGGCCTCGGGTTCTAGACAATGATATGTGTAAAAAACTTGCAGGTAAGATCACAAACAATAATAACATCATGAATCAATAACATGTTCAGATCTGAGATCATGGCACTCGGGCCCTAGTGACAAGCATTAAGCATAACAAGTTGCAACAATGTCAAAAGGCACTAACAGTAGATACTAGGCACCATGCCATAACAATCTTATGCAATTACATGATAGATCTCATCCAATCCCTACCATCCCCATAGCCTACTGCGGGGGATTACTCACTCATGGATTGGGAAATATGGATGGTTGATGGAGAAGCGATGGTGATGATGATGGCGATGATCTCCTCTAATTCCCTATCCTGGCAGGGTGCCAGAACGGAGTTTCTGGTTCCGAATCGCGGTTTCTGGTGGTGGCGGCGCAACAGAACTCTTTCTAGAAAAACGGCGAACCTTCCTGTGTTTTTAGGTCAAAGGGCTTATGTAGGCAGAAGGAGAGGTCGAGGGGGTGCCCGAGGCGGCCACACCACCCCCTGGCGCAGCCTGGCTTGGCCCGCGCCACCGGGTAGTGTGGGCTCCTCATGGCCCTTCTTCGTCTCGTCTTCTGGCTCCGTGAGTCTTCTGGTAAAATAGGAGTTTTGCGATATTTTCCGGGATTTTTCCTGAAAGTTGATTTCCTTCACAAAAACTAGACACCAAAGCAATTCTGCTAAAAACAATGTCAGTATGTATTAGTTGTATTCAAATCACACAAATTAGAGGATAAACAATAGAAAAAGTGTTCAATAAGGTACATACGTTTTGGACGTATCAATTCCCCCCAAGCTTAGCTTATTGCTTGTCCTCAAGCAATTTAGTTGAAAACTGAGTGTGATAAAAGAAACTTTCACGAACACATTTGCTTCATAAGATGTATATATTCTCAGCATATGATCAAATAGTTAGGCAATTCATAATAAGGAGTATGCAACTAAGTCTACCCAAAAATTCATGCAATCTATGAAGAGATTCCAACACAATAATAATAAGCAACATGAAACATAAGTATAAGCAACATTGTAATGCTCATAAGAAGGTATGATAAAGTGGTATCTCTCTTGCCTCTAATTGTGGAGCAAAACATAAATGCCAAGGCACCTCTGAAGTTCAAGTGAAGAATAGAAGTAAAAATATTAAAGATACAAGCATCAAAGTTATGTAATAATTAACCGTGTCTTGGGACAAGCACATTACACTAAGAATGACAGCTATGCTCTCGGAAAGGTGCTCATAAAATAAATGGTGACTCGACAAAGAAGTGAAAGGTTTTGAAAAGTTTGAAAGGCTTCCAAATGCCTGAAAGTATGGTACTCATTAGCTTTGAGCTCTCATTGCTTCTATCATAAACAACTTTAAAATGGTTAAGGTTAAAGTGAGGTCAACTACGAGTTATATGCTTGACAGATCATAAACTAGATGTCGTGGTAGTGTCACGGCAGATGCCATGGGTGGGCTTAAATTGGGGGCCAAATGGATACTTGTGGTAACCAAGGAGGGAGTGCACGGTCTAGCCGCGCATGAAGAAAAAGATGAACTCTCCACACTTAGGATTTTTATTGATCTAAGAAGTTTACAAGTGCTCCTAGAGTTGTTTTAGCGTAGCCTCAGGGCACTAGTTTCCTACTTGGTCCAACCTTCTTAAACCCTTGCTATGCCCCTCCTTATATAGGCGATGGCCAGCTAGGTTACATCCCTTTGGGCTCTAGGGTTACTGTTTGGATATTGGTCCTGACTGTGATGGCCGGGTCATGGGCCAGCCCTAAGCCCCTTGACCCAGTCCACAAATCTAGATAGCTAACGGTCTTCTCGTACGCAGCCTCCAGCTCTTTTGGCCTCATACCATGACTTTGTATGTAATCCCTTGCTTTGGGCGTCACCCGGCTCCTTTAATGTCACCCGGCGTCGCCCTTCTCTTTTGACCATGCTTTACCATGGTCCCTCCTGAATCTTACTCGGAAAGCTGCCACGCGTCCTTTCTTACTCGGCCTTCCCTCATGAGACTCGACTCGTTACTTCCTGCAAGGTAAACAAACTTGTCTTATATGGGCCGACATAATTCTTATGTCGGCTACACTCGACCTCCTTACCCGGCCGTTGTTACCCAGCCAGAGTTATCCTTTACTCAGCATAAGCCAAGCTGGGCAATGTTTTTACCCCTTATGACCCTACCGGGGGTTATTCCCTCGACATTAGTCCCCGAAGCTGGTGAGGCCTAGCAGTTTTGGCTGTTAGGGGTCCCTAGGTTCCTGTAAGGTGCTTGGAACTTCTCTTTCTCTCAGCATTTACTGCTTAGAGTGCTTTGTTTAGCGCAATCTCGATCTTTGCCGAGTCTATCTTGCCCCTTTCGAGTCTCATCTTTGACTTTCTGGGTCAGTTTTGCCTTGTGCCGAGTCACTTTTGACGCTGCCGAGTTATTTTTGGCTTGCCTTAGCCACTGACATCTTGTAATCATGATGGCTTGCCTCAAATTTTGTCCCAAATCCTGAACGCACATTGATGGTGGCGCAGTAACTCCCTGTCACTGTGGTAGTCACATCGCTGAGTGCCTCGTGTCTTGCGCATCGTGACATGGCCCAGGATTCTCCATGTATCGCCTACACATGGTGCCCGCTGATGCGCTTACTCGGCTGAATACACAGCCACATGGTGGCCACACGACGCAGAACGATCCCACGCCGGGGTTTTTTACTCTCCTTAAGTAGGGGTGAGGGGAACTTAACTGCCTTTGCATGTTCGGTTTCCCCCTTGACCTCTTCTTCTTCCTCGGGCCTCCCAAATCCTAACTGCCTCCTTGTGGTTCCTCTCCTCTGTTGCTTCTTTCCGACGATTCTCTTCTTCCCCCTTCAATTCTACTACGGGTCCTTGCGTCTCCAGGCCTCTTCCAACAAAGGAAGAGTCCGAACCAAGCGATATCATGGACGCTTGCGGTGCTGGTGATGAGGCGGAGGAGCATGAGGTCGCTGCCGGCGAGCGCGGCAGCTGGGAGGGATCGGGGGTTTCGGTGGAGGAACTAGAGTGGTTGCGCTCCACCAGGCGCATCCCGCTCGAAGTTGACGGTCGCCTTCCTTCATGTGAAATTGTTCCTAAGCCCGAGGCTAACGAGAGGGTAGTTTTCCTCTCACACTTAGAGCGTGGTTTTGCTCTTCCCGCTAGCAATTTCTTTATTTCTTTCCTCTCCACCTTCCATCTGCAAACCCACCATTTGCCTACCAACGCCATTGGCTCCCTTTCTTGCTTCATTTCTGCCTGCGAGGGCTATCTCGGTATTTCGCCCACCGTTCTTCTTTGGTCCAAGTAATTCAATTTTAGGGTGCAAGTCGTGCCTGATCCTGGCGTTCCCAACGCCGAGAAAAGGCCCACTAGGTGCGGTGCCGCTAGTATCATGCCCAGAAAATACTCGATCTTTCCTCGGGTCACTATCATAGACTCTTGCAAGAAGTGGCATAAACCTTTTTCTATGTCAGGAATAGCGGGTCCAACGACTACATCCGGCTTCCCCCTTTAAGTACGAGGTTCCTAGCAAGGAGTTTTGGAAGCTTGACCCGCGCGACAAGAATGCCGCGATGAATGAGGCTCGTGGGATCCTCGAGAGGCTGCTCTCGCCGGATGAGAACTTCCACTTATCTGAGGAGGATCTCATGTGCGCTTTTGTCGCACGCCAAGTCAGCCCCATCCAAACCAGAAGCCACAAGATGTGCTATATGAGCGGCCCGCGAGATCCTACCCAGCACTCCACTTTGGTGCTCACCAACGACTCAGTTGCCCGCCGAGTCAGCTCGATTTTCAAGCTTTTCCCCTGGGTAAGCGTCCGAGTCATTCTTTCGCTGCCGGCATAACTTTCCTTGCAATCACTTGATGTTCCGTTTATTTATTGATCTTATTCTGTTTGTCTTCCGCAGAATCTCGTTTACCAGGTTGATGACAGTACCGTCCCTCCTGGGGCCTACTTTGACGATCGCTCTAACACTGACGATGTTGAGTACAATCTGGAGTGCTTCATGTCGATCCCGCACGCGGCTGCAGCTTCTGCTCCGGGTAAGACCTTCACTCGAAATCCCTTGCGAGATTGGTCTGACGATGATTATGTGGACTGTGAAGTTCTGGAGGTACTTGTCTTTTGACCTTAACTCTTTGACTTATCCGAATGAGCTCGTCATTTACTTATGCAGCTGGCCAGGTACATGAGGTTCCCCTTCTCGCTGTGGGCGGATTCGTCAAGATCCCTGCCACAAAGTCGAGTAAGCAACGTGGGGCCTCCTCCAGCACTCAGCCTTCAAAGAAACAACGAGTTGATCCAGCCACACCTCCTGTTTCCACTTTGTCCCAGACTCGCAAGACCACTGGTCGCTGGGTCACTTGTCGCATCCTGCGTGACCTGACCGTCTTCGGGTAACTTTAGTTGCTTGTTACCTTTCATTTTCTTTTCCAATTCTTTGCTTGTCCTCTTATAGGCTTCTGTTTTTATTTTCAACGCGGCCATGTTTGCCAGCCAAGCTGCACCCAGCATGATTTCTTCCCCATTAAGGCCTGCTTCTCCACCTCGTACTGACACTGTTGTGTAGAGCCCCGTCCGGGTCACTGCCCCCACTACTGAGACTCTTGCGTCTCAGAGTGAGGCTGATCTAACGGTGCGCCCATTAGAGGATACCCAGCCTAGATCTCCAGTTAGTTTACCCGAACAGAATCTTGACCATGGCGCCAGTGATATCGGCACCGAGAAAACCCCTGTCGTTAGTTCTCCCATAACCAGTTTGCCTACTGACCTAGTTGTTGCCCCTCAGAAAGTTGTTGAGCCTTCTCAGTCGGCTCCTGTATCTTCCCCAACCAGTTCCAGACCTGCTCCTCCTGCCTTTTTGGCCAAAGATCAGACTCGGCCTGCTGCTCAAGGACACGCTCGCTCCGCATCCAGGAAGCCATCAGCGACCAAGCAACTGACTCTAATCCACGCTCTAGGCACCGTTTCATAGATTCGGCCCACACCATCAACAACGGCACCCGCTCCGGCAGGTTGGTTGGGCAAGTCTGCAGCTGTCGAATCTGGCAGCTTCCAAAGTTGGTGCCTTGCATACTAGCGCTGCTGCTACCCGTGTCGGGGTGGGAACTACCCTGAAGAAAGGGCAAGTCCTAACTCGGACGCTCAGCGGGCACGTCCTTGGTTCGGCGGAGCGCTACGCCATTGCCTGGAACGCGGCTGGCGAGCAGGAAGTGAGCTCTGGTTCTGGCCAGAAGATGAAGCTGGGCCCCAAGGCTGTCTCGGATATGACTCAGCAAGCCATCGCTTTGATGGCTAAAGCAGATCAAGTGAACGAGGTATGCCACTTACTTACTCTTTTGCGTACTGAGTATCTTTATATTATGCATGATCCCTAGTCCCCGAGGTTACTGCTGAGTAAGGAACTTATTTGGCTATAAGCTCTGAGTTAGAACCCAACTTATTTTCTCCTGCCAAATTTGCATGTCGGATTCTCGATCCCTAGCCCCCGAGGTAACTGCCGAGTAAGGAACTTAGTCGGCTGTAAGCTTGATCATACACCTTCTGACTATATCTTTTTTGTGCAGCTTACGCATGATGAGCGTACTAAGGTGCATCAGGCTCTCCTCTGGGAGTATAGAAAGCGTGAGCTCGCTCACCAAGATTTGAAAGCTGAGGCTCAAGGACAAGGTACTTTTCTTACTCGGTTTTCTTTTATTCTGCAGACCCTTCTTGTTTCATCTCCTTGAATTTTTCACGTTTTCTTTCCACAGCTTCTGCCCAATCTACCATTGATACGCTGCAGTCACAGATCAGCGATGCTGAAAGTAAGCTCTTAGAAATCTTGTGACCGCTCCGCATCTGTGTTTATTCCTTTTCCATTTCTATCTCTCTAAAACGAGATAATTTGCTGTTACTGATGAGTCACATGCTCCGAATAAGCAGAGAAGCACCAGATCGAGCTCCAAAAGGACCGAGACGAGGTGACTCAGCTGAAGAAGCAGATGGCGGAAATGGAGTAGAAGCACTAGTCCGATCTGAAGGGCCTGCGGGAATAGCTTGCCGAGAAGGATGGCCAGCACACTGCCAATGCCGAAAAGACCAACCAGCTTCTCAAAGAGGCCGAGTTGGCCGTTCAGTCGGCGCACCAAGACCTGGAAGCTCTTCAAGCCAAGGCCAAGATCTGGCAGAGCAAGCTTGGCGTGATCAACTTATTTCTCGGTAGTGAGTTCTTACTCTTTTCGCTGTACTTTTATCCTTATTCTTTGCCTCTTTTTCATTGTTTTATTAATGTTCTTTCGTGTTTGTAGAGAACTTTCCTGAAGCTGAGATGTTCGCGCTAAGGGCAATGAAGAAGGTTTGCACCTAATCTGGAGCTCCTGCTGATGGCGAGATCACCATTGATGAGCACCTGGTAGCGCTGTCAGAGCGTGCAACCACTCTTAAGTCATTTGGTGTCGACTTGCTTAAGTCGGAAATCCATGCATTTAGAATGCTCTGGTCGGATGAGGATGCGCCCACGCTCATTGAGCCTTTGGCTGCCAAGCTGCTTCTGACTGAGGATAGGTTGGATCAGTGGCGTGAGTCGGCCGGACGTGCTTTAGTGGACAAGGCCCTTGCCTTTGTGCTCTCATGGTATGAGGACATCAACCTCGATGTTCTCCAGCATATGAGGGCTGAAGGAAAGTGGATCCACGAGCCTGAGCTGATCAAGAGGCGTCAAGAGCGAGCCTATGCCATGGTAGAGTATGCTCTGGTGCACGCCTGGTGCGATGGGCCTAGCTTCCTCGACCTTGGTGAGTCGCTTGCCGAGACTATCGATGATGACGGTGCTGACAGCGAGGCCACCGAGTCAGACGGTCCTGCAAACTCGGCTGATGCACCTGATTCGGTCGATGCTCCCAGCTCCAGCCCCAAGAACGCTCCTCCGTGTCCAGCTGCTTCTTAAGCTGGTTATGACAAAAAAACACTTAACTTTGATGAGATCCCTGGTATGCCGGGTGCAGATGTAATATATAGTGCACTTATTTTGGGTATGTGCGCCTTTTGCTAAGGCTTAAACTTTTATGCTGCTCTGAATGCCAATCATCTAGGGGCAAGTCCCCAATTTTCATTTGCCATTTTCCCTTATTCCTTGAATTTGGGTCTTGTCTACCTTTTTCGGCGTTCAACATTAGAGTCTCAAAGTTCTAAGGATTCAGTTAGCGGATATGAAACTAGACAACTTGACCTAGGGTCATTCGACATATAAACCAATATATCCTACAATGGGTTAGTTTAAGGCATACATAGAGCCGACTCGCGTTTCTCCCTCTACTTATCCGGTGTTCATGTTTACTCGTCGTTGATCTTTTCCTCTTGCTTGCCATGAAGCCGTGTTTTCGGAAAACAACATATTCGAAGAGTTGATTCTATCCGAGTAAACATTACTTGTTCCGAGATAAGTCTTAAGTGTCAACGCCAGCCGACATAGAATTTTCAAGGATAAACATAAGGGACAGTCCCCGAGTTAGTTTTTCGAGTCATACCATTTTATTATCAACACATAGCCGGCATGAGTATCCGACATATGAGAGTTCGAGAGATACATACACTGCTTCTCCTAAGTGTAGAAAGGACGGAGCAATGCCACATTCCACGGCCTTTTGGCATCATCACCTGATCTATTCGCCTTGTTCTTTCGTGCTTCACGAGCATCTATTATATAATATGAATCATTGTGCAATGCTTTGCTTACAATGAATGGCCCTTCCCATGGGGGTGATAGTTTATGCATCCCAGTTGTGCGTTGCACTAGCCTGAGCTCCATATCTCCTTCTCGGAAGACACGAGGTTGGACTTTCCGGCTATGATAGCGTCGGAGACTTTGTTGGTATATGGTAGATCTGGACAATGCCAATTCTCTTGGTTCTTCGAGTAAGTCGACTCCATCCTCTCGGGCCTCTTTTACCTCAGCTTCCGAGTATTGCCTTACTCTTGGCGAGTCATACTCTATGTCGGCAGGCAAAACTGCTTTTTCCCCATACAGAAGGAAGAATGGCCTATAGACTATTGATCGATTCGGAGTTGTCCTTAAACTCCATAGTACTGAGGGTAGTTCCTCGATCCAGTAGCCAGGTGATCTCTGGAGTGGTTCCATTAGGCGGGGTTTTATCCCGGATAGAACTAAACCGTTAGCTCGTTCAACTTGTCCATTTGATTCTGGATGGGCGACTGACACTACGTCGAGTCTTATTCGGTTTTTCCCACAGAAGCGAGCGAAAGCTCCTTCGGAAAAGTTTGTGCCATTATCTGTGATCACACTGTGCGGGTGACCATATTGTAGGGGTTCGTAGCATGGAAAACAAAATTTTCTATCGCATACAAACAAACAAGCCAAGATCTATCTACTAGATTGTAGCAACGAGTCGATGGAATAACTCACCCTCGAAGATTCCAAAGTGTTTAACGAGAGCAGATTCTCGTGGGTGATGTAGTCGTACTCTTTCCGATCTCAAGATCGCGTAGACGATCCTTCCGGCCTGCGTTCCCGAGCGCCTCAATCGGTCACACGCTCGATTTTCGACGAAGACCTTCCTCTCCTTGTTCCAGCAGAAAATGGAGGTTGTAGCACTCTCCTCGCGATTCCAAAGACAACGGCGTGGTGCGAGGTAGAGGGAGATCCCGAGGCTTCGCCTTAAGCCAAAGTAGTATGGTGGAGCTTATGAGAGAGGCTATTAGTGGTCTAGTAATTAGACACACCAATTAGAGGGCTCTAAACCATTAGAAGGCTCTAAACGAAACAGCTCTAAACCGGGTCTAGGTCTAGTTTCTAGTTTAGAGGATAGGAACTTGTGTGTCTCTAGAGGGAGGCCCTGCCCTTTATAGGTGGGAGGGCTGGCGCCAGGAGGGAGGAGTCCCTCCCCAACTCGGCCTAGGGCTGGCCGCTGCTTGGGAGGAGGACTCTCCCCAAGTCGGTTTCCAACTTCTCCTCTTTCCAAAATCGGCATTGAATCGAAAACCGCAGCTTGACTTTTCCAATTTAGGAATTAAATAAACCCTTTATTTTGGACAGCGAGAACACTTAGTACATGATGCAATCATTCCATCTTGCAATGACACATTCATGTACCCTTCCCCGGAGTGCCGGACATTCCGGGACCTTCTAGAATGTTCCCATGAAAACACCGAACCATTCCCCAACTCCAAAACGGGACTTTCCTTATATGAATCTTATTCTCCGACCATTCCGGATCACCTCGTGATATCCCGGATCCCATCCGAGACCAACAACATTCGGTCTCTTTCTCATAATACCATAACTACTCAAACAACGTCAATCCTTATGTGTCTCCCACGGTTCGTGAATTATGCGACATGATCGAGACACTTCTAACAATAACCAATAGAGGAATCTGGAAATTCATATGGCTCTACATATTTCTACGATTACTTTGCGATCGAATGAACCACTTACATACGATACCAATTTCCCTTTGTCTCACGATATGTTACTTATCCGAGGTCATGATCGCTTGCAGATCTCCGCATACCTAGTTCAACCTCATCGATAAGTACTCTTTTCTCGCTCCTGATATGTGATCCCTTGTGACCAAGTCACATGCTTGCAAGCTAATTGGATGACATTTCACCGAGAGGGCCCAGAGAATATCTATCCGTCATGTGGATGGACAAATCCCACTCTTGATCCATGTGTTTCAACCAATACTTTCCGAACACCCAATGCCACTTTTATAGCCACCTGTTACGGTGTGGTGTTTGATGACATCAAAGCATCCATCCAAGAAAGGCAATATGCATGATCTCATGGTCGAAGGAATTAGGTTACTATGTATCGTAAAGCATATAGCAATTGAACTATTGAAATGACTTGATCTTTATGCTACGCTTGTCTATAGGAGTATGTCCACCATATCATTCTCCTAACGATATGATCTTGTTGTTGATAACATCTCAATGTTCATGACAAAGAAACCACATCATCAATCAACCAACAAGCTAGTGAAGTATAGAGGCCATACTAGGGACTTCAAATTAAGTTTACAAATCACACAAGTATTAATGGTTTCCTTGTTAATACTATTATAGCATGAATGTAAACATTTATCATAAACACAAAGATATATAATAATAACTACATTTATTATTACCTCTAGGGCATATCTCCAACTTCCCACTTGCACTAGAGTCATCTAATCTAGATTACATGGTAATATACCGAACACCCATGGCAGTTTGGTGTTGGTCATGTTTTGCCCTTGGGAGAGGTTTAGTCAACGGATCCGCCACATTCAGATCTGTGTGTACTTTGCAAATCTTTATATCCCCATCCCGGATATGTTCTCGAATAGCGTGAAAACGCAGCTTGATATGCTTCAGCTTCTTGTGTGACCTTGGTTCTTGCGCATTGGCTATGGCGCCCATGTTATCACAAGAGATAGACATTGGGTCCAGCACTAGGAACCACACCCAGCTGTAATGAACTCTTTCATCCATATCGCTTGTGAAGCCTCCGGCAGCCATGTATTCCGATTCAGTTGAAGATCTCGCCACAACGCTTTGCTTTGCACTCCTCCAGCTAATCGCTGCACCATTCAAAATAAATACGTATCCAGATTGTGATTTAGAATCATCCGGATCGGTGTTCCAACTAGCATCGGTAACCATTAACAACGAGCTGTTCATCACCTCCATAAGAAAGAACCATATCCTTAGTTCTTCTCAAGTACTTAAGGATGTTTTTGATCATTGTCCAATGATCCACTCCTCGATCACTTTGATATCTGCTAGTTAGACTAACAAGATATGCGATGTCGGGTCTAGTACATAGCATGGCATACATTAGAGATCCTATGGCTGAGGCATAGGGAGTCTTACTCATCTTTTCTATCTTCTCCGATGTCGGACTTTGAGTTTTACTCAAGGTCATATTAGCAACATGGGCAAGAACCCTTTCTTGCTATCTTCCATTCCAAACCTCTTTAGAACTTTGTCCAAATATGTACTTTGTGACAATGATATTTGGCGTTCGATCTATCTCTATAAATCTTTATGCCTAATATGTAAGCTGCTTCGCCAAGATCCTTCATTGAAAACTATTATTCAAATACTCTTTGACACTATTAAGAAGGTCTACATCATTCCCAATCAACAATATGTCATCCACATACAGATTAAGAATGCTACAGAGCTCCCACTCACTTTCTTGTAAATACAAGCTTCTCCATAAGTTTGTATAAAACCAAAACTTTTGATTACCTTATCAAAACGTTGATTCCAACTTCGGGATGCTTGCTTCAATCCATAGATGGACCGTTGAAGTTTGCATACCTTGTTAGCATCTTTAGGATCGACAAAACCTTTGGGTTGCATCATATACAACTCTTCATCAATGTCTCCATTGAGGAATGCTGTTTTGACATCCATCTGCCATATCTCATAATCATAATATGCAGCGATTGCTAACATAATCCTCACAGACTTTAGCTTCGCCACGGTGAGAAAGTCTCATCGTAGTCAACTCCTTGAATTTGTCGAAACCCTTTATGCATAAGTCGAGCTTTATAGAAAGAACATTACCATCAAGATCTGTTTTCTTCTTGAAAATCCATTTGTTCTCGACAGCCTTCCGCCATCCGGTAAGTCCACCAAAGTCCATACTTGGTTTTCGACATGGATCCAATCTCGGATTTCATGGCTTCTTGCCATTTATTGGAATCTGGGCTCATCATTGCTTCCTCATATGTCTCGGGGTCATCGGTGTCCACCAACATGACATTCATAACGGAATCATACCAACTGGAGTGGTACGATTTCGTTGACCTCCGAGGCTCAGAGCAACTTCAACAAGTTTCATGATCACCATCACTAGCTTCCTCTCTTATTGGTGCAGGCACCACAGGAACTTCTTCCGGTGCTGCGCTACTCGCAATTTCGAGAGAAGGTTCGACAACCTCGTCGAGTTCTACTTTCCTTCCAGTCATTTCTTTCGAGAGAAATTCCTTCTCTAGAAAGGATCCATTCTTGGCAACAAAGATTTTGCCTTCGGATCTATGATAGAAGGTATACCCAATAGTTTCCTTCGGGTATCCTATGAAGACGCATTTTTCCGCTTTGGGTTCAAGCTTGTCCGGTAACTTCTTTACATAGGCTTCGAATCCACAAAGTTTAAGGAACGTCAATTTTGGTTTCTTACCAAACCATAATTCATACGGTGTCGCTTCAACGGATTTAGACGGTGCCCTATTCAAAGTGAATGCGGCTGTTTCTAATGCATAACCCCAAAATGATAGTGGCAAATCTGTAAGTGACATCATAGAACGAACCATATCTAAGAGAGTTCGATTACGACGTTCAGACACACCATTACGTTGTGGTGTTCCCGGCGGTGTCAACTGCGAAAGTATTCCACATTTCTTCAAATGCTCGCCAAACTCGTAAATCAGATATTCACCTCCACGATCAGAACGTAGAAATTTAATCTTCTTGTTACGTTGATTCTCTACCTCACTTTGAAACTTCTTAAACTTCGAAAGTTTCGGACTTATGTTTCATGAAATAGATATACCCATATCTACTCAAGTCATCCGTGAAGGTAAGAACATAACGATAACCATCACGATGCTACACTCATTGGACCACACACATCGGTATGTATGATTTCCAATAAGTCAGAGCTCGCCCATCATACCGTAAAATGGAGTCTTAGTCATTTTACCCATCGACATGCTTCAGATCTTTCAAGTGATTCAAAATCAAGTGATTCAAGAAGTCCATCGAATGGAGTTTCTTCATACGCTTCACTCCAATGTGACCAAGACGACAAGCGCTACATATAGGTCAAATTATCGCTTGATTTCAAACGTTTAGCCTCAATGTTATTAATATGTGTATTTATACTATCGAGATTCAATATGAATAGACCATCTATCAAAGGTGCATGTGCATGAAACATGTTACTCATATAAATCGAACAACCATTATTCTCGGATTTAAACAAGTAATCGCCCTCAATAAACAAGATCCCGATATAATGTTCATGCTCAACGCAGCACCAAATAACAATTATTTAAGTATAAAACTAATCCCGATGGTAGATGAAGAGGTAGTGTGCCGACCGATCACATCAACCTTTGATCCGCTTCCCACGCGCATCGTCACCTCGTTCTTTACTAGCTTCCGTTTATTCGTAGCCCTGCTTTGAGTTACAAATATGAGCAACCGAACCAGTATCAAATACCCGTGCACTACTACGAATACTAGTGAGATACACATCAATAACATGTATATCGATATACCTTTCTTCTTGATGTTGCCGTTCTTCAAATCTGCCAAGTACTTTGGACAATTCCGCTTCGGTGACCTTCTCCCTTGCAAAAAGCACTCGGCCAGGCTTGGGTCCAGCCTTGGTCCTCTTCGTTGGTATGGTAACTTTCTTACCACCCTTCTTGAAGTGTCCCTTCTGCTTAGACTTGCCTTTCTTGAATTTGGTGGTCTTATTGACCATCAACACTTGGTGCTCTTTCTTGATCTCCACTGCAGATTTTAACATAGCAAATAGTTCGCAACTCTTTGTTCATGTTCGCATGTTGTAGTTCATCACAAAGTTCTTGTAACTTGGTGGTAGTGATTGGAGGATGCGGTAAACCCCCAAAGTATTAGGAATCACTATACCCAAACTTTGAAGTTTATTTATGCGTCCGCACATCTTAAGCACATGCTCACCGACGAGCTACCCTCTTCCATCTTGCGCTTAAAGAACTTTTCGAAGCTTCATAACTTTCAATTGCCGCATGAGTCTCAAAGATTAATTTGAGATCCTCGACAATATCATATGGGTCCGACTCTTCAAACCTTTTCAAGCTCGATTCTAAACCATACAAGATAGCACACTGAACTATGGAGTACGATTCTTCCGAGCGAGGTAAACATTCTTTACTTCATCGGTAGCATCAGTCCAGTGGGTCACCTAGCGTGCATCCAGCACATAGGTCAAATTACCAGGTGAGGACAATCCTCAAATTGCGGAACCAATCCGTGAAGTTGCTTCCATTGTTTTTCAACTTTTCTTTCTAGGAACGCATTAAAATTGATGGTAGGGGCTGCCATTGATCTACAACATATTTGCAATAGTTTAGACTAAGTTTATGACAAATTGAGTTCAAATTAATTAATGAAATTAAACTAGGTGAACTCCCACTCAAAACAACATCCCTCACATTGTTTTAGTGATCACACGAACCAAATCCACTACATCAACACCGATCATCACGAGAGTTGATATAGTTTCAATGGCGAACAATCATCATGTTCATCATATCTACTATATGATTCATGCTTTGCCTTCGGCGATCCGTGTTCCCGAGGCCATGTTCATACATGCTAGGCTCACAAGACAAACCTTAGCTTCCGATAAGCAAATCTGGCTTGCTTACGCTAGTCACCCGGAATCAAAGACACCCGATCATCACGTGGTGCTTCAAGCAGCAAGCTTTGGCAACGGTGCATACTAAGGGTGAACACTTTAGAACTTGAAATTTATGTGCATGAGGGATCATCTTATAATGCTACCGCTGCCTACTAAGCAATACAAGATGCATAAAGGATTAACATCACATGCAATTCATAATATGTGATATGATATGGCCTTTCTTCTTTGTGCTTCCGATCTCCATCTTCAAGCACGAACATGATCTCCATCATCTCCGCATAGCATCAAGGTCAATGACGCTTCTTCATGGTTGTCGCCCACCAGCTTCAACTATTACAACTATTTTGAATAGACACGCAGGTCTTAAGAAATTAAAGACAACCATATGGCTCACGCCATTGCCAACTTACAATAAGGAACATTGCATACATCAAATATAATCACAATCATGGCCATATCACATCATCAGACACCCCGCAAAACAAAGTTAGACGCTTCTACTTTCTTTGCATATTTTACGTGGTTTGGGGCTTTCCATAAGTGTCGCTCTAACTTACGAACAAGAACCACAACATTGATACTAGCATTGTTGATTACCCGTTGTAAATTGGATCTTAACTATGCTAGGAGAAACAGCACCATAAAGCCACTTATGCAATACAAGTTGCATGTTAGCGTGGAGCAAGTCTCATGAACGATGTCATGTAAGGTTAGCCCGGGCCGCTTCATCCCAACATACCGCAAGATGCAAAGTACACAAAAAGCAATCTACAATAAAAGCATCAACGCCCACAATGACCATTGTGTTCTACTCGTGCAACAGATCTACATATAGACACGGCTCTGATACCACTGTAGGGGTTCGTAGCATGGAAAACAAAATTTTCTATCGCATACAAACAAACAAGCCAAGATCTATCTACTAGATTGTAGCAACGAGTCGATGGAATAACTCACCCTCGAAGATTCCAAAGTGTTTAACGAGAGCAGATTCTCGTGGGTGATGTAGTCATTTCTTCCGATCTCAAGATCGCGTGAGCGATCCTTCCGCGCCATGGCGTTCCCCGCAGTCGGTCACACGCTCGGGTACTGACGAAGACCTTCCTCTCCTTGTTCCAAAGCAGCGGAGGTTGTAGCACTCTCCTCGCGATTCCGGCAGACAACGGCGTGGTGCCGAGGTAGAGGGAGATCCCGCAGGCTTCGCCTTAAGCCGGAAGTGCAGTATGGTGGAGCTTATGAGAGAGGCTATTAGTGGTCTAGTAATTAGACACACCAATTAGAGGGCTCTAAACCAATTAGAAGGCTCTAAACCGAAACAGCTCTAAACCGGGGTCTAGGTCTAGTTTCTAGTTTAGAGGATAGGAACTTGTGTGTCTCTAGAGGGGAGGCCCTGCCCCTCCCTTTATAGGTGGGAGGGCTGGCGCGCCAGGGGAGGGAGGGAGTCCCTCCCCAACTCGGCCTAGGGCTGGCCGCCGGCTTGGGGAGGAGGACTCCTCCCCAAAGTCGGTTTCAACTTCTCTTTCCGAAAACTGGCAGTTTGACCGAAAACTGGCAGTTTGACTTTTCCAATTTAGGAATTAAATAAACCCTTTATTTTGGACAGCGAGAACACTTAGTACATGATGCAATCATTCCATCTTGCAATGACACATTCATGTACCCCTTCCCCCCCGGAGTGCCGGACATTCCGGGACCTTCTAGAATGTTCCCGATGAAAACACCGGAACCATTCCCCAACTCCAAAACGGGACTTTCCTTATATGAATCTTATTCTCCGGACCATTCCGGATCACCTCGTGATATCCCGGATCCCATCCGAGACTCCGAACAACATTCGGTCTCTTTCTGATAATACCATAACTACTCAAACAACGTCAATCCTTAAGTGTGTCTCCACGGTTCGTGAATTATGCGGACATGATCGAGACACTTCTCCGAACAATAACCAATAGAGGAATCTGGAAATTCATATGGCTCCCACATATTTCTACGATTACTTTGCGATCGAATGAACCACTTACATACGATACCAATTTCCCTTTGTCTCACGATATGTTACTTATCCGAGGTCATGATCGTTGGTATCTCTGCATACCTAGTTCAACCTCATTCGATAAGTACTCTTTTCTCGTTCCCGTGATATGTGATCCCTTGTGACCAAGTCACATGCTTGCAAGCTAATTGGATGACATTACACCGAGAGGGCCCAGAGAATATCTATCCGTCATGTGGATGGACAAATCCCACTCTTGATCCATGTGTTTCAACCAATACTTTCCGAACACCCAATGCCACTTTTATAGCCACCCTGTTACGGTGTGGTGTTTGATGACATCAAAGCATCCATCCAGTAAAGGCAATATGCATGATCTCATGGTCGAAGGAATTAGGTTACTATGTATCAGAAAGCATATAGCAATTGAACTATTGAAATGACTTGATCTTTATGCTACGCTTGTCTATAGGAGTATGTCCACCATATCATTCTCCTAACGATATGATCTTGTTGTTGATAACATCTCAATGTTCATGACAAAGAAACCACATCATCAATCAACCAACAAGCTAGTGAAGTATAGAGGCCATACTAGGGACTTCAAATTAAGTTTACAAATCACACAAGTATTAATGGTTTCCTTGTTAATACTATTATAGCATGAATGTAAACATTTATCATAAACACAAAGATATATAATAATAACTACATTTATTATTACCTCTAGGGCATATCTCCAACACATATCACAGGATTATATCTTTTAGGAATGTGACAGCTGTTTTTTCATCCAATTTTTTGATGGGCTTCACTTCTATCCATTAGGTGAACTTATCAACCATTACTAGTATGTGAGTCATACCACCCCTCGCTGGTTTGAATGGTCCTACCATATCCAGGCACCATACTGCGAATGGCCAAGTGATTGGTATAGTTTTCAACTCGGATGCTGGTAAGTGTGACTTTGACGCGTAGCGCTGACAACTGTTGCATTTTCTTACTAGTTCTTATGCCTCAGCCAATGCACTTGGCCCATAAAATCCATGTCAGAATGCCTTGGCTACCAATGCTCTTGACGGTGCATGGTGCCCACATTCTCCTTGGTGAATGTCCAACAGTACTTCTTGGCCTTTCTCTGGACTTATGCAACGATGCAGTACACTCGTCACACTCCTTTTGTACAACTCCTTGTTGATTATTGTGTATTCCCTTGCTCTTATCTCTGTTTGTCTTTCTAATATCTCATCATCAGGCAATGTTCCATCTCTCAAGTAGTTAAATATTGGTTGCGCCCAGGCAGGAATCACCGATGTCGGGTCTATTTCTCCATCAATTTCCATGGGCTCGGATGACATAACTTGAGGAGTCCCGAGTGTGATTCGGTAACCCCTGAGGTGAGTGGAATAGTCCCCGAGTTACTCGAACCTGCCCCTGAGTCAATATCAATTGGCACAGCGTCTGACTCTTGGTTTGCCAGGATGAATATTGACTCGGACTCTGGTGACGGCTTAATCGATGGTTTCCTGAGATGTTCCAATGCTACTCCTGGTGGGATTGCATGCCGAGATGAGCCTAACTTGGACAGTACGTTAGCTGCCTCATTCTCTGCTTTGGGTATGTGATGAAATTCACACCGTCAAAGTATCCCGAAATCTATTGCACATGAAAACGATACAGTGCCATATTTGCATCCAATGCATCCCAATGCCCAGACACTTGCTGGATAACCAAGTCCGAGTCACCGAAACACATGATCCTTTTGATGCCAATTTCCTTGGCCACTTTTATTCCATGGACAAATGCTTCATACTCGGCTACATTATTGGATGCAGCAAAGTGGATCTGTGATGGCTTAGTTGATGTGGAGCCTGTTGGGAACCCCAAGAGCAAGGTGTGAAGCAGCAAGCAGCAAGTCTTTCCTCAGTAGAGACCGGTTTGTTGTAACAAAGGATTAAACATATGGTGTGGAAGGTAATGGTTTGCAGCAAGTAAACAAGTAACAGTGGAAGATGTATCAATGGTAAAGATTGGACCGGGGTACATAGTTCACTAGAGGTGCTCTCCTTAGATAAACAACATGGCATGAAGGGTAAACAAATTACAACAGGGCAATTGACAGGAACTGAGCAAGGCATAACAATGCAATTACTAGTCAGAAAGATCCTATGAAATTCGATTGGGGAATACAACAAGATACATAGACCTCCATCCAACTGCATCTATGACTAGAAGTCCACCTTCAGGTTATCATCCGAACCCCCTCCAGTTTTAAGTTGCAAGCAACAGACAACTGCTTTAAGCAAAGTGTGTAAGGTAAACAGTCCACATGTTCCATGAACAAGAGACCGTTGTTTTCTCCCTAGTGGCAACAACACATCTACAACCGAAGAGATTTCTGTCACTTCCCTTGGAAACTAGAGGCATGAACCCACTATCGAGCATAAATACCCCCTCTTGGAGTCACTAGCAACTACTTGGCCAAGATAGCTAGTAACAACGGAGAGCATGCAAGATCACAAACAACACAGACATGATAGAATCATAAAGACAAAACCATTAATCCAACCAACATAATAATCTCAATATCCATCGGATCCTCGCAAACACAACATGCATAATTACAAATAGATTAGATCTTGATCATGAACGAAGCTCACAAGATCTATACATGAAAGCACAAAGGAGGAGATACAACCATCTAGCTACTACATGGACCCATAGTCCAAGGTGGAACTACTCACGCATCATACCAGAGACAAGGCCTCCGGGATGATCTCCCCTCCGGCAGGGTGCCGGGAAGAACTTCAGATCCCCCCCAATCTAGGGACAATGGTGACGGCGGCTACAGACGGTTTTGTGGAGATTTGATCGGGTGCTTATGGTTTCTGCATCGCGGCTTCTTATAGCCAAAGGGGGAGGCCGAGGCGGCGGCCAGGGGTGCCAAACCCTAGCCAGACGCGGGGCAGGGCCCACCCGCGCTTGGGGGAGGTTTGGTGGCCCTGGATGGCCCCTCCGTCTCCCTTCTGGACTTCTTGTTCCCCACGGAAAGTAATTGACTTTGGCGTTTGTCCTGTCCAATTCCGAGAATATTTCTTTACTAACTTTTCTGAAACCAAAAACAGCAGAAAACAGGCATCTGGCACTATTGCAACTTGTTAGTAGGTTAATACCAGAAAACATGTAAAAAGCACCTCAAAGTGTGGACAAGTAAATCAAAGTAGATACTAAACAAGAATGGAGCATCAAAAATTATAGATACGTTTCCAACGTATCAACATCCCCAAGCTTAACTCCTGCTCGTCCTCGAGTAGGTAAGTGATAAAAAAAGAATAATTTTTGAGGTGACATGCACCCTCACAATAAAGATCCAACCATTTACAAGCATTGAAAGCTGGGATCAAAGAACTCTAAACATGTGCATGAAAGATGGAGTTCTAACAATAGGACATAGTAACTATGCATGCAACATGACAAGCTTCAAACAAAGATCATGAATAACATGCATTGAAAAACGTTTGTTTGTTTCACATACAGAAAATATAGCATAGTGGCAATCAGCTTGTCCCTCATAGAGTATCAAATAGATTCATATGACACCTTCAAAGTTCACAAGGGTGACTAGAAACAAGTAGAATAAGAACAAGTAATATCACAATATGCATCAATTAATAAGCTTTGGAACACTGCACACAGAATGACAACTATGCTCTCTTAATGGTGCCTAAAGGTAGAAGGTGGAGACTCAAATAATGGTTGAAGAAAGGCCTTTTTGTAAAGGAAGCAGGGATTAAAAGTTTCAAAAAGAGCTTCCAAAAATTATGGTACTTGTTAGCTTTCAGCCCTCATTGCCCATATCATAAGCATCTTGAAGTGGTTAAGGTTAAATTGGCAAAGGTGGAGTATATGCTTGACGAAGTATAAGTTGGCAATCTCAAGTCCCTTGAATATGAGGGCCACACCTCATGCATACTCAACTTTGGGTCCAGGTAAGTTCTTGTCATTGTAAGTATTTGCATATCATTGAGAACCGCCAACGGGGTACCCCTTGCACATGGTACATGAGCTTTCCCATAACCAAAATGACAAGGCAAGCAGACAATGAGCATCATAGCAATATTTTTATTTACCATATGCATAGCTTTTTATTGAGGATTCTTCATAGATAGCTCATTATGGTGATGCTGCAAGTTTCCACCATGATTAGGCATGGATTAGGCTAGCGGCCCAGGCGTTTCTCTGACACAGGATACAAACTCCATGGACTTACAAGTTCCCTCTTTATTTCACACCAGTGACATCCATAGACAAAAGAGCATGATAACAACTGAGTACAAAGTACAAGTGCAATGTTGAAAACGTTCCCCGTGATAGCACGGTTCTGCTAATTCCAACTTATAAGTGCAAGCATATGCAACAAAGTTTTCACAATGGTTCAAGTTTATTAGGGTCAAAGAATATAAAGTGTGCCATCAAGTTCGTGAGGGCTTTAATCACTAAGTTTTCACATTACAAAATAGTTTTTAATTGGAAGATAGTTGAAAACAAGAATATACTTGGAATGGTGTAACACACCATGCATAGGAGTTTATAGTGGACACTTTGGAAAAACTTGGTTTCTTGGGAGTTGGAAGCATGAGTAGAACTTACTCATACAAGTGGAGGCTAGAAAAAGACTGGGAGCAACCAACTAAGAGAGCAATAATGGCCATAATCATGTAGTGCACAAAGCATACTAATCAAAGCAAAGAGTGGTACCACAAGTCAAGGACTAAATAATCATATAGGCTAATGGTGACTTGTCATAGTCATAACATGGTGTGAGCATGTGCCAAGTCAACCCAAGCAAATCATCAAAGGAGAATACCACAATACTAAGCTTTTTGCATGCTAAAACAACACATAATTTCTTCAAGGCACACTAAGCAATCCCAATTGTTTACAACAAGACATGCTACAGCAATAATAACTAAGCATAATGCAAAACAACACCTAGCATTTCATGCTAAAGTCTAAGTCATAGTCAATGCAAGCTCCTCTTGCACTTCAAGCAAGAACTTACTACTCCTTTCCAAACACCAAGCAAACTTATTTGCAAAACAACACAGCGAGAACGGGGGTCCAAACTAATTTATTCAAGCAAACTAAACAACCTAAGCAAAGCAAACAAAAACTAAGACGCTCCAAGAACAACACAACTGTGCATGAAACAATAAAAACAAAGTGTCTAGACAGACCTAAGCTTTTTATTGATGAAGAAGGGGATGCCTTGGGCATCCCCAAGCTTTGACGCTTGTACCTCTTGGATATTTCTTGGGGTGACACCATGGTGGGATCCGCAAGCTTGAGCTTTTGTCCATTCTTCATCTCATTGCATCATTCTCTCTCTACACCTAAATTTTTTTCCTTCATACAAAACTTCACACAATCTTCATTAGCAACATTAGTGTATTCAAAAGATAT